>PVHP010001072.1:0-115580 GCA_004024765.1 Zapus hudsonius
CCCCTCCCCTCTCCTCCCCTTTCCCTCTCCTCCCCTTTCCCTCTCCTCCCCTTTCCCTCTCCTCTCTTCTCTCTCTATCTCTGTCTCTCTCTCTGTTTTTGCTGTGCAGTCCCCATCAGAGTTCAATGATCTTTTTGAGCACAAGGGCTTTACTTATCATTCCATCCAGCTTCAAGTAACAAAATCCATCAAGGGACATCTCACATAATAAAGGTATAGTTTTTAAAAGCCCACAGTGGGGCATTTACTTCCAAGTAAGATGTCATAGATATCATTAAACTATACTTCACTATAAAATTTTATTTAAAAATTTTATTGAAAAAATCATAGTTTCAAAATTTTCAGAGGAGATAAAAGTAATGCAAACTACATGCATCAAAGAAAAAAATCATTAGGATTTTTTCCAAAACCTTAAAAACATCAGTGCACAGATCCAACAAATTCCATCGACACAAGTAGAATAAAGACACATCTTAAAATTAGCCAGAGAAAAATTCACATGTAACTTTCATTTTTTAAATATTTTATTTATTCATTTTTCAAGCAGAGAGATGAGAGAGAGCACCAGAGCCACCACCTTGTGGGTCTGACTTATGTGGGTACTGGGGAATTGAACAGGGGGCCTTAGGCACTGGAGGCAAGTGCCTTAACCACTGAGCCATCTCTCCAGCCCCACATGTAACTTTCAACAGAAATAAAGAAGGACTGATGAATGACTTTCAACAGGAACTATGGGAGTCACAGTACAATGGAAAGCTACCTTTATAAACAGAAGGAAAGTGGAAGCTTTCAGATGACAAGATGATCTTTATGTTATGGATGCCCATGAAGACGTCTTCATTCAAAAGGCCAGGGAGTTGAGGAACTGTCTCAGCCCTATGTACTACGTCACCAGAGTAATGTAACATCATCTGAGCCAAATGAACAGGAAGGGCAAAGCTGCCTGGGGAGATGGAGGTCAGATAAGGATGACCTGTACGGTGGCTTGGAGAATGATAATTGATTAGGGTGAATCTTTGATATATCTACAGGGGCAAAAGTAAGATAAATAACAACATTGGCATTTAAAAAGCAAAGGAGTGGGCTGGAGAAATGGCTCAGTGTTTAAAGCACTTGTGTGCAAAGCCTTATGACTCAAATTTGATTTCCTACATAGTACCCACATAGAACCAGAGGCTCAAAGTGGCACATGCATCTGGAGTTTGTTTATAGTGGCTAGAGGTCTTAGCACATCCATATTCTCTCTCTCTCTCTCTCTCTCTCTCTCTCTCTCTCTCTCTCTCTCTCTCTCTCTCTCTCTCTGCCAGGTGTGGTGATGCATGCCTTTAATGTGAGCATTTGGCAGGCAGAGGTAGGAGAACTGCTATGAGTTCTAGGTCAGCCTGAAACTACTACATTCCAGGTAAGCCTGAGCTACAGCAAGACCCTGCCTAGGGAAAAAAAAAGAAAAACATTTTTGCTATTTTTTTAATAGCAAAGGGGTGGCATGTGACCATGTGATAAAAAACCTTGGTGTGAGTTGAATCTCCAGATGCTTAGGAAGTGGAAAAGATACTCACTTAAAGTGCATGTTTTATAATGGATATACATCTCCTAAACCAAAGGAAGATCAAAAATACAAACTATGGACTGGAGAGATGGCTTAGTGGTTAAGGCATTTGCCTGTAAAGCAGAAGGACCAGAATTCAACTCCTCAGTACCCACATAAAGCCAGATACACAAGGTGGCCCATGTGTCTGGAGTTTGTTTACAGTGGATGGAAGCCCTGACATATTCTCTCTCTCTCTCTCTCTCTCTCTCTAATAATAAAAATATTTTAAAAAAGATTTATCCATAATCCCAGCACTTGGGAGGCAGAGGTAGGAGGATCAGCATGAGTTCGAGGCCACCCTGAGACCACATAGTGAATTCCAGGTCAGCCTGGGCTAGAGTGAAACCCTAACTCGAAAAAAAACTAAAAAGAAAAAAAAAGATCTATCCAAAACTGATCTTAGATGTAATTTTTTTTTAAAAAAAGGGAAGCCCCAGGAGAACACCTTCACCTATTGGGCTGGACAGAGTTTTCTGAGACAGAGCACAGGAAGCAATAACCATTCACAATTGACCTCTAAGCATCATCCAAATGGAAAACTTTTGTGGTGTGTGTGTGTGTGTGTGTGTGTGTGTGTGTGTGTGTGTGTGTGTGTTCTCACCCATGATAAGGATCAAACCCAGTGCTAGAAATCACTGTATCACGAAGATGCATCTACAGCCCCAGATGCAAAACTTTTACTTGAACAGTTAAACCATATTTGGATATTTGGGGAGGAAATGTTCAAAAAATAGATATTTGGCTAAGAATCAGTTTTCACAATGTATAAATATGAACTTGTGCAACTTGATAGCAAAGTCTTCAACAATGGGTTGGAGAATATTTCAGTGGCAGAGTGTGTGTTTTGCAGGCATCTAGGCCTGAACTTGGTCATCAGTACTGGCCAAAAAAAAGGAAGGCTCCAATAAAAGTAGGCAAATAGTTGAACATGTATTCATGCATTCCTCATTGTTTGCCCACTAAATGTTGTCATTATGGACAATAAAAATATTAAAAAAAGAAATTATATATTTTAGATCACTTAATTATTGTTGCATCATAT
The DNA here is from genome assembly GCA_004024765.1 of Zapus hudsonius. NCBI lineage: Eukaryota > Metazoa > Chordata > Mammalia > Rodentia > Dipodidae > Zapus > Zapus hudsonius. The sequence continues at coordinate 2,634 of PVHP010001072.1, forward strand.
TAAAATTAAAAATAACTCAATCTGATGAAAAAAAAAGAATATAGGAATGATGATAAGCTCATGTAATAATTCTATCATTATTCACCAAAAAGTGCAAATTCAAACCAGAACTCTCCAGAATGGCCTAGTGAGTCCTGCTGTCAAAGCAGCTGGTCAGAGGATGAGGAGCAACAGGAATGATAGGTTACCCAAGACCACACTGGAATTCCCAGGCTGGATCTTATAGAAAGCGCACAAGGGCTCAGGACCTGGGAAGTACATTCCTATGTCTTTACTGAACCGCAACAGTTAATGTTCACAGCAAGCTGTGTCCAAGGATGTCCGCAGCTTCGTTCATGATGGGGAAAGCTTAGAAGACCCTGGTATATTAACAGGAGAGTCAATAAAAAACATCTTCAGACCATTCTGCAAACAACCTTCAAGACCACAATGTCGAGTGAGAGCAGCCAGATCCAGGGTGCAGGTTGCATGATGCTACGATATTTAGCTGGGTGTTACAGTGGTCGAAGCTCATCTGTGGTGTAAGGAAACCAGAGCCCTGGTCACCTAGGTTGGGATGTGGACCGAGGAAATGGGAGGAACCTTCCGAGGGAGGCGATGATAGCCCCCTGTTTCTTGACTGTGTTTCCATTACACTGATAAATGTTTTTGCCAAAACATTACAAATGGTGCAGTTAACATTTGTGGATTTTACTCAAACTAACAGAGATGCCCATCAACTCCCAACTCCCTAATGACATACATGTCTTTTGAGAGGTACTTAAAGACCAAGTAAACTGATGTTAGTTTACCTTGAAATCCATCAAAAGTAAAGCACACTGACGGTCAGAGAGCAGCATGTGCATGACAAATTAAGTTCTGAAAAAATCTGGCAGTGACCATTCGCTATACACAGCCTTCCTCTTCTTCGGAGGCATAAAACTTTTCACAATGGAGCTGGCATGGTTGTGCATGTCTTTAATCTCAGCACTTGGGAGGCAAAGGTAGGAGGACTACTGTGAGTTTGAGGCTATCCTGAGATTACATAGTGAATTCCTGGTCAGCCTGGGCTAGAGCAAGACCCTACCTTGAAAAAGAAAAAAAAAAAAAGAAAAACTTTTCCTAAGGAATGCTGGGAGTATAAAGCAAAACTCTTCACATGGGCAGGCAAGTGGAAACCCATAATCATCACAAAAGATGCCCAAAGATAAAATTCAGTGACAGTTCACGCTCAGAACCCCAGCCAACTAGAAACAGACAGAACAGCATGTGACATCAGAATTAATGGTGAAATATTGAACTTTTCCCCCTGGGTCAGGAGCAGAGCAAGAAGGTCTGCTCTCTCCACTCCCATTTAAAAAAAAAAATCACTCTTTGGGCTCTGCCCAGGACAAAACACAAATTTAAATAAAGAAATCCATATGTAAATAACTTGAAGTTGGAAACTAAGCAAAACCACCATCGAATTCATGTATAATTTGTTTATGTACATGAAGTCTAAAACAGTCTTTTAAAATTTTAGAATCATAAGTTTACAAGGCCAATGTAGTGTGTTCAATTGATATTTCTCTTTGCAAGCAATAAAATAATTGGAAAATGAAATTAAAACAATACCAATAGCATCAAAATATATGGCATGTGTGCAAAGCCCACACATTTAAAATAACAAGCATTGCTGAGGGACATTAAAGATCTATTGAATGAAGCGATAGAAAACACATTCGTGGACTGGAAACCGCAAAGTAGTTAAGATGTTAATTTCCCTCTAAATTTCTCTATAGATTTAATGACATTTAAATCACACTGTGGAAACTGACAAACTGTTGCTGTAATTTGATGACAATGTACAGTGCCTGAAACCAGGACACCCCAAAAGTCTAAGAGTTTAGCTCCCATGGTTTTGGGGGCCATGATGAAGCTGCAGGGACTACTTTGTTGGGGTGTTGACCTAAGGTCAGATGAGTGATCCAACAGGACTTCATGAATTCAGAAATAGACTTGCTCATCGTGTCCCCTTAAAATCCTGTCTATCTCTAGAACCCATGGTGATGCCACCTGACTCCTGAGGGTGGCAATGCATGTCTCCCCCTTTGCTCTCATCAACCATGCCTTTGATTTCTTCCTGTCACCATCTCAATGGGCTTATGGTACACTGACCCATAAATCAAGTAGTAGAACCTGAAGATTTTGAAAGGAACCCATGGGTCCCACCTTAACTGGCTCACACTCTGCTCGGTGGGTTTAGGAGGTGCTAGCTTTCAGAGGTCTTTGAGGTGTTAATTAGACAGCTAGATGCATGGTGTACTTGGGTTGATTTGAACACATTACATGTGCATTACATGTACACATTACCTATGAGGCTAGGGGATGATTATCAAATGAGGGGAAAGATCCCAAACCAAGAAACACACCTGACTGCCCACCATGAAATGTACCACCTCTACCACATAGGCCACAGCCCAGGAGAAATGTGGGGGAAGTAACAACATGAACACTGCTCTTACTGCTAGCCTGACAGCCAGCCCCAGGTTGATGGTGACAGACACGGTGATTAATCAAAACCTATCAAAACAGAAATCCAGAGGCTACAAAGAATTCAACACTAAATCAGACTGCCAACAGGCCTGCCATGGCTCAGGGAACTTTGTGGAAGAGGGGATAGAAAGATTATAAGAGACTCAGAATGGGTAGGAATATCCGGAGGCATAGTCCCCCTCTACCCCACACCCTACAGGGACTGACTGAGGCCTTCATGACACCCCACTGAGGAGGGCCTCCAGGGCAATGGGAGCTGGGGCAAGAGGATAAAAGAGAATACCTGTCATAATTAACATAAAATAAAATTAATATGAAAAGGAAATACAGGATCCCTTGCCACAAGGACTAATACAGACAGCCCACGGAGGAAGATATACAACTGATCAGGGATGGGGAGGGGGGGAATTGGGGAATTCGGGATAACAACGCATGGTTTGCCCACTAAATAATGTAACTCATTATGGACAATAAATATATATTTTAAAAAAAAGGAAATACATCTACATTAAATGTCATCTTAGGATGTTTAGCCTCCACAGGAGCTACAGGGACCTCAGAGTCAGGGTCCTATCTGTGATGCTCAGGCTGGAAGCTGGAGACAAACCAGGCACCATGCCCAAGTCTCAACCTCTTTGTAATAAGGATCTCCAAACCTGGACCCTAGGGCCAGTACAACTATTTCAAGGTCTAGAGCTCATACAGGGCCCTCTTTAGGAAACAGCTTTAAAAAGCCCATCTAGAGCTTTCTACTTCCAGTCTGCTGGTGGGATGTGACTTGGGCTTCCTGCTCCTGCCATGTTCTCCCTGCCATGATGGACTGGACCTTTGGGAACTGTAAGAAGAATTACATCCTTTTTCTTCTAAAAAAAAAAACATGTCTAAAAAAATATGTCTAGAAGGTTAGGGACTAGGCTTTGGAAGGGGCCATGCATGGGAATGTCTAAAGCTTGATCTTAGAACTTGACTAGCTTCCTGGTAATTCCCAGAGCATGACTTCCTTACCCCCTCCAGCATGATAAATACACACACACACACACACACACACACACACACACACACTCAAAACAGAGTGAAAAAGCCCACATCTGGGTTAGATTCAAAGACTGCAAGACAGAATCACTCTCCACGTGGTGCAATGATGTAGGCCTACCCAATGCTGGGGACTCCACCCTCCCATAGGCCCTGAGATCCTTTGGCATGAGTGAGGCCCTAAAGGTATCTATGGACTGAGGCCCATATTCCCAAAGCCCACTTCATTTTCACATTGGGGATCCAAAGCCTACTTTTTGGTAATGAGTAAACAGGAAAACTGTCACCTACTTTTTGGTAATGTAACTGGAAAGCTAGGGTTTTTAGCCAACTTTAATATACCTCAAAACTTAAAGAGTACCTGGATTTCTGTTTTATAAAATTAAACAAATAAAATGATAGACAACCAGAGGATAAAGTATAGTGGGAGACTTTATTTAGATAATGAGAAGTTACAGAGATCTCCAGCCACTCGTGACTCCTCAGCACTTGGGGAAAGCTTTAGACACATGTCTACAAAATCTGTGTTAGACAGCCCAGTGAGGGAATAAGGGGAAGATATAAGGGGCTCCCATTCATGAGGAAAAAGGCTTATGTGGGAAAGAACCCTGAGTCCCCATCCCTCACCATAGTCTGTTTTGGCTGTAGTGAGGGGAGCTTACCCAAAACCTGGAGATTCCCACCATTGGCAAGTTATGAGGAAAAAGGAGAGGGAAACTTTTTGTGCCAGTAAATATATCTCTGACCCAGCTGAGTAGAGAGACAGTTGGCTGGTCTATCCTTAACCAATCAGTTTTAGAATTAGATTTGAATTGTAGTTAGAGACTCAAGGGGAGAGGATCAGGCATGGGATACGTGGAACCTGCCTAAAAGTACAAGTTTAAGGACACTCCTGGTTACCTTTAGAGGTTTCAGTTATTTTAACCTGTCACTGTAATAAGTCACAGGAAAAGGGAAATGCAAAAGGGAGTGGGAGATGATCACCCCCCAGGAGTGACAGAAAGGACTGTGTCATCCCTGAAGTCTCACAATACTTCACCATGGATGAAGGAGTCCCTAGGCCTCGGCATCCTGAGAGACAGACACCTTGAAGAATGTTCCAGGCTGAGTGACCCAGTGCATCAGGGCCAGGATGACAAGGAGGGAGTTACAATGAAGGCAAGGTCTGATCTGGTCTTGTGCCTCAGAAATATCTCCAGGATGGGGGGTGGCCTTCAGGACCATGACCTTTTACTCTGGTTGCCTCCAGCAGACATATCCCAGCAGCCAGGCACAGCCTCATCGTACAGGGTCAAGGGTCTCGATGAAGTTTGCAGGGAGCCAAGGACAAAGTGCAGCCAAGGTCAGGAGCTTTGTCCACTGACCCCGAAGTCTTCTGGCTATGCTTTGTCTGCTGAAATGTCACAATCCTGCATGGACTACAGTGAACATAAGGTTAATGGTCAAGGCCCTGATGTCACTCAGTATCCAAAATTGGCCAGTGCCTTTTCTGCCTTTGTTTTTTGTTTTGTTTTTGAGGTAGGATCTCCCTCTAGCCCAAGCTGACCTACAATTCACTATGTAGTTATCAGGATGGCCTTGAACTCACAGCAAACTCCCTACCTCTGCCTCCTGAGTGCTGGGATTAAAGGCATGCACCACCTCATATGGCTTCTTTTTAAAAACATTAACTAATTAATTAATCTGCAAACAGAGAGAGACAGAGAAAATGGGCTTGCCAGGGCTTCCTGCCACTGAAAATGAACTTCAGATGGATGTGCCACTTTGTGCATCTGACCCTATCTGCAGAGCCGTCTCTCCATCCTTTTTCTGACCAGTAAATCTCCACAAAGATTCCAAGCCTCCTTGGCTGCCTCCTGTGCTATCCATAACCCCCTACTCCATAGACTGATCCAGTATGCCCACTGAGGAGGATACCCAATGGATTGGGGACAGGGAGGAGGGCAATGGGGATACCAACACAATATTTGCTCATACAATGTATGTAATTTTGGATAATAAAGTTAGAAAAATAGCCTCAAAGCAACAAGTTGGGGTAAGCTCCAAGAAGTGAGGTTCCCTCTGGGGATTGCTTTGACCAGGCAAGAGATGTCTTGGCCCTTCTGAAGTGGGTGCCGGGTGCAAATGTGACCATAGACAGAACCAGCTGGAGAAGCTGAAGAGGTACAGGTCCCAGCTCACACAGATCTGATGGCCAGGAGCTGGACCAGGGAAATCCTCCTGCTGTGGTTAGTGTCGGTGCTGCCCACCCTCCTTGTCCAGCCTGGGCTGGTGCTAGAACAGAAGAGCTGGCTTGGATTATTCATAAGACACTGCTTCACTAAAAATGTACTCAGGAAAGGGCTCCCCCGAGGGTGGCACAGCCTGGAGATGCTCACGAGGTCACAGCGTCCCACATCCTCCGAACAGTTCTGACACCTGTGTATTGACCCATCAGAGTGCTTTGGGGGCCAGGGGAGAAAGAAAGAGAGCGGCCTTGTTCTAACCTGGAAGCCAAACACAGGGTCACAGCAGAGCCCAGAAAGTCAAGGTATGTGTGAGCTCACCTCATCTTGGGGAAGGTTACAATTAGATGAACCCCACAGGTTCCCCACCTTAGCTCCACCTCATACCTGCTAGCCTCATGGTACCCACCGAGAGCAGAAAGAGCAGCTCTGGGTCCCTCTTCCCTGCAGAGAAGCATCCTTTCCTGGGGGCAGTGCCCCTGCAGAGACATCAACCCCTTCTTTCAAAGCTTCCTAGTGGTCATGGCTTTGTCAGCCTTGGGATGCCTTATAGTCCTCTCTCCCCCAGGGAGTTGAGCCTTCTGTCATCTACCGGACCCTTACCAGAGGATAAGAATCAGGCTGCCAAGGCTACTGCATAGCCCCCAATGGCTTTCTTGAGGTATGGCAGCTCCTGGTTGCCCCTGCTGTCCAGATATCCTTCAGCTGGACAGGGAAAGGCCTGAGTTCCTGCTGGTCAGATACGATTCTCTGATCTGTTAAGGTGCACCATTGCTGGCTCCTGCATCCACACACCAGGAGCAGAGCTGAGCTAGCCATACTTGTCACAGGCCAGTGATAGATTACCTCTAGAAGTTGGGGCAGCCCCAGGACATCATAGTAAGTGATATCACGTGGCCCAATGTGTCCTTTCACAAAGCACACTTCAATGTCACCACCTAGGCTGCATGGATGGCAGGAGGACTTTGGGTATCAATATACATTCCTGTCAGACCCTCCATTGGTGTCAGGTACCTCTTAGTACTCATAGCTTTTTCTTATGGAAAAAATAATTTACTTATATTGCTTGTTTCTAGTTGTGTGCTGTTGTAGTCAGCCACATGCCTCTGGGATGAACCTCCAAACCAGGCAGAGTTATGGGAGGAAAGGATTTATTGAGGCTACAGATCCAGGGGAATTTCCATAATGATGAAAGAGGAAAGCCCCCTTTTCACAGTCGAGAGAGAGAGAGAGAGAGAGAGAGAGAGAGAGAGAGAGAGAGAGAGAGAGAAAGAGAGAGAGAAAAACATCACCAACACCCCAACACCACATACACACAACAACAACAAACAGGTGGGGGGGGGATTTCCTCCCCCTTTATATAGCCTTAGGGAAGGATCTTGCAACCCTTTCCTAGACTTGTTTACTCATGAGTCTCTGGAATTTTCCTTCTTACACTGCCCTCCCAGGAAGGGATGTTTTGTTTCTAGAGCTCGCTGAGCCTCCTTATATCCTGGCCCCCAACTGAGAGGGCTGCCTTCCTGTAAACAACCTCAGAGACCCACCCAAGATGACTAAACAGGTCAAGTTGACAACAAAACTTAACCATCACATGTACCAAGTCTTAAACCTATGTATATTACCACTCCCATAGGTGTCTACACACACACACACACACACACACAAACACAAACACACTGGTTCATACTCCAGGAAAGAGCTGAATAGGCACTACAATATTCTATTTATTGCAGCTCATCTGTCTTCCCATTGGAAAATGTCTAAACTTAGTCCCTTGTATATAGTACTTAATGGAAATAGAATTTTTGGGAGGTAGTGTCAAAGCAAAGAGCATTCTCTCACAAAGGTTGTCAGAAGAGGCCCTGGATGCATTTTGAGTTTAAGGCAGGCAAAGCTAATTAGGGCTGACAGCTTCACCTTCCTGTGGATGGGCCAGGCTGTCCCCTAAGAGAGCTGTGCAAACTCATTGTCCCCACGTGGGTTGCTGCGCAAGATCCTGCCCTCTTTAGAGACTCACAAAATCGACTGAAAACACCTTTGCAAGTGGTCCAAGAAAGAAAGAGTGTAAAGTGAAACCTGAGGAGAGAGGGGGCCTGTCTCACTGTCCCTAGGCCCTCACCGGCACTCTGTGATGCCTGCCTATGTGAGGACCACTCTCTGCCCATGACACTGGGGAACTTACTGCATTTGCACCTGGGCTGCCACAGACCTGGCTAATTACCTGCAAAGGTGAACTTTATTCTTTTCATGTTCTCAACAAGGCATTCTTGCTTTGTCCCCTGCTCTGTCAGAGTGTAAGAAATTGTGATAAATAAATTACCAAGAGAATTCAATTTCACTGTCTTTTCTCCTAGCTCTTCTGACTGGTCACAATGCTCTCTGGGCAAGAGAGGACACTGGTTATGTTTGATTTTCCTAGACACTTTTGAAAGTTAACTTTTAATATTTCAGATATTGACTACTGGGAAGGGGAGGATGCATTTTTGTTTATTCTTAGCGAGAAAATCTGCATCTGGTAGGTTACAGTGAATTTTCACCACAACAGACTTAATTGCCATGGGCCTAGGTATAGGTCAAGCAGGAAAATGGGAAAATCTGAAACAAGAGGGGCTTATTTTAAACATAAGCAAAAAAAAAGTCAAAATGAGGATGAGAATGTTTATTCCCTAGTAGGATACAGGAAAGAAGTATTATCATAGTATCAACAAGAAACCTTAGAAAATACCACAGGTGAGATCGGGCACATTCAGGGAGGCACGGCTGTCTCAGGAGACAGAGGTAGAAGGATCTCTGTGAGTTTGAGGCCAGCCTGAGACTACAGTGAGTTCCAGGTCAGCCTGGACTAGAGTGAGACCCTACCTTGAAAAATCCAAAGAGAGAGGAGGAGGGGAAGAGAGAAAATTCATACAGGTGTGTTTTTAAAGATTCCTTTTGGTAGCTATGGGGGTGCTTGGATTTTTGAATTCTCCTGTGTCACCTTTGGTAATTCATGAATTTGTCCACTTCATCTAAGTTGGAGAATTCGTGGCCATCATTTCCATCTTTCCTTATTATGAAATTAAGGACTGTAAGATGTGTAGTGATATCCAACATATGCTACTGTTGCTTGGCTTCCATGCCAACTGTCATTCCTGAGAAGGGTAACTTGTGCTTTCTGCTTTGGACTTGATCAATTTAACTAGATGCTTGGCATTTTACTGGTGTTTACAAAGAACCAATTTTTATTTCCAATGACTCTCTGTTTCCTGCTATTACATTTTTAAATGATTTTTTAAATTTTTATTTGTTTGCAAGCAGACAGAGATAGAAGAGAGACATACAGAGAGAATGGGTGTCCCAGAGTCTTCAGCTACTGCAAATAAACTCCAGATACATGCGCCACTTTGTGCGTCTGGCTTTATGTGGGCACTGGGGAATTGCACCCTGGGTTGTTAGGCTTTGCAAGCAAGTGCCTTAACTGCTGAGCCATCTCTCCAGCCCCTGCTATGGATTTTTTTCTAATGTTTGATTTTACCTTTTATAGTTTGGATATAAAATGTCTCCCCAAAGCTCGTGTATCAGTTACCTCCTTATTGCAGGAACAGAACATCCGACAAAAATCAGTTTAAGGGTAGAAGGGTTTCCTTCAGCTTACAGTTCCATGCTGTAGTCCTTCGTGACAGGGAAGTCATGGAGTCAGGAGCTTGAAGAAATGGCTTAAGGTGTTTGCTTGAAACACATTAGGACAGGAGTTTGATTCCCCAGTGCCCATATAAAGCCAGATGCACAAGAGGGCACATGTGTCTGGAGTTCATATACAGTGGCTGGAGGTCTTGATGCTCTCTCTATCTCTCTATCTCTCTCTCTCTCAAATAAACATGAGTAGGCTGACCACACCTCCTACTGGGAGAGAACAGCAAACTAAGAAAGGAGCACTTGTGTAATGGAGGAGCCTGGGCCTGGGGGAGACAATCAACAGCTATTAAATTCGGCCAAATATTCCACTCAGTGAGGGGGAACCCTTGATTGGAACTGGGGATTCAGGGTGATATGCACTGGATCCCATACTCTTGGGCTCCCAAGAAAAGATGCACTATGCGAGCGTCTGACGGGGAGGCTACTAATAATAGAAGCTAGGTAATCCAGATAGTGTATATTTGTTAACATATACTGATCTCACTCTCCGATGGAGACTGTGTTTGTATTTTTCAGGATGCAGCAAGAGAGCTGTGGCCCATATAACCCTACAAACCCACCGCAGGCAGAAAGCTGAGATTCTGGCAAGAGATGAGCCACCACAGTCATATTGTGGAGGATCCATATGGAACCCTGCAGAGAAGGACGATGAACAAGGGACCCACAGCCACAGCCATTCAATCAACTCAGGATAAGCCAGTGAGACAGAAACCAACGAGTCTCGACACAAAACCCCCTAAGCTTGCAACATTAAAGCATCCTTAATACTCACCCACCACAACTCAGGGAACTGAGCGGAAGAGGGGGCGGAAAGATTGTGAGAGCCGTGGTGGGGGAGAATATGAGAGGCATGGCACCCTTCAGTATCAACACACTTGGGTCAGGAGAACCCGGCTGAAGACTGGGCTATCCATGGTCCCCTACCACAGAGACTGATACAGATGGCCCATGGAGGAGGATTTCCAGCTGACTGGGGATGGGGAAGGGGGGCAATGGGGAATTGGGGAGAACAACGCATTGTTGGCCCACTAAACAATGTAATTCATTATGGACAATAAAAAAAGAACAAAAAAGAGTGTTTTTCATTTTTAATATTTTATTTAAGGTAGTTCTATTTAATTCTCTTTTTAACATGTGGGGGGAGGGAGGTCCTTTGGGGGTCTGCAATCTTGCTCTGTGCCCGTGGTGACATTCAGCTTCTCCTTTGCAGAAGTTTTGTCTTTTGTCATCGCCTTGGGACTGTAACTGTGAAAGTGAGTGTTGGAGTTAAAATAGTGGTGGCCCATGCCTTTAATCCCAGCACTTGGGAGGCAGAGATAGGAGGATCTCTGTGAGTTCAAGGCCAGCCCTATACTACAGAGTGAGTTCCAGGTTTGCGTGGGTTAGAGTGAGACCCTACCTCAAAAAGAGGAATGCAGATACACCCACCCTGTTCATGCATGCAGAGTCCAGAAGAGATCATCTGGATGTCCCCCTTCCCTTGTTCATTCATATGTTTCTTTGAGATAGGGTCTCTCACTGATTAAAGAGATTGCAATTTCTTTGTCAGACCCAGTGACTGTCCAGTTTCTGCTTCCCACAGGCCTGGGGTTACAGATGTGCACAGCCATGCCTTGCTGTTTGTGTGGGTGCTGGAGAGTCTAACTCAGGCCCCAATGCATGCACAACAAGCACTTTTAGCCACTGAGTCACCTACACAGACCTCCCCAAGCACCTTTCAAGGCTTGAGCAGGTGTCTAGGAGGGGCACCCAAGCCCCTAACCTGAGACATGTGGTGGGGAACAGTTGTGGCAGTTCCACACAAAGCTGGTGCCCAACATGCAGAAGCCTCCGGTCTGTGGCACTATGGCATATGGAGGATCCTCAGTCAAGCCGCTCACCTCCAACTCACCAGCTTTGAGCCAGTGCCTAAGACCCATAATTCCCTGCAACAGGAGTGAACACAGGAGCTTGTTTGGGCAGAGGATGAGCTCTGGGTACTGAACCAAGGACAGGACCTGCTTAGTCTGGCATGAACTAAGCAAGTTATTGGGCCCGGGTCACCCATCGTGGTCAGCATGAAGAGGGAATTCAAAGCTGACTGTCTTGTAACCACGCAATCAAGCCACACTGGGCGAGCTCTGGGGGAAAGCCTCGAATGACCTCTGGCTCTTTCACAGGCGGGGACATGAGCCAAATCTGGCTCAAGAGGGAACTCAGAAGAAGAGCAGGCTATCCATCCTTCATCCCTCTGTCCTCCGTCTCTCCAGAATCCGTCTGTTGACCTCAGCAGATACTGTCACTACCAGGTCATCACTACACCATGGGGGGAGGGAGGGGCAGGATTTAGTGCTGTTTGTTTCCAAATCTAAAAAGTCACCTTCAATTGTTCCCCAGCATTTGGGACAGAGCCCTGTCACCATGCACCAGGGACCTCCAGGCAGAATGCCGCTGCTTCTTATAAACTGATCTCACAGCCTCACTTTTCCTTCTGCCGGCAGCGCCCCGGTTCATTAGACACTGAGCAATGGCTTGGGAAACACCGAGAACACAACATAAATACTTCCACTGTGGGACCCGTGGGCTCCATCAGCTCTACATTGTTCCCCCATTTTCATCACCAGAGCCTTCCTCTCACAAATAAGCCCCCATCATGGACTCGATTAAGAATGTTGAGCTGGTGGGTAGTGAGCTCATTCTGGCTTGGGGCTAACTGCACTTGGCATTTACTTCTCTTCCCTTTTTGGGAGGCATGTGTGTGCGGTGTGCACTGGTGTGTACATGCGTATTCATATATGTGTGGGCACACGTGTGTGCATGCAGGTAGAGGCCAGAGATCAATAGCTGGTGTCTTTCTCAACCACACTCCACCTTATTTTTTGAGACAGGGTCTCACACTGTGCCTCAAGATCACCGCTAGACTAGCTAGCCCGTGAATTCTATGGATCCACGTATTTCCACCTCGCCAGTGCTGGGATTAAGGCCTGGTATTTACAAGGAGACTGAAGATCTGAATTCAGGTCCTCATGCATGTGAGCAAGCACGTTACCAACTAGACCTCCTTCCCGGTGCCCACATTCCCTTTCTTTCACTAGAAGCTTTAAAAACTGACAACAATGTCATAACCCCAATTCTCTTGCTCCACTTCGCTTCCCTGCTCTGAGCCTGCTGCTGCGTGCACTCCTTCCTGAGCTGAGCTATGACTTGTAATAATAATTTCCAATTCCTCAGCCATACAGTCTCCTTCCTCCACAGGGCGGTGGTCCCCAGGCCTGGCCAGCAGCAGGGCCCTAGTCTCTGCCCCAGGGGAGAGCTGCAGCCAAGAATCCAGAGCCTGTGCTGGCTTGATGGTCAGGTTGGGGGACACCTGAGGCTCATGGCGAGGGGAGGCTAAGTCCACCTGTCACCTTTCTTGAGCTGGGAGTGGCTGATGGACAAAGCTATGCAGAACTCATTCATAATCATAGCCCTTAAGCTCAAGCCTATGACAACTGTAGTGAAAAGACCCAGTGACTTAATGCAAGGTGGGTGCATCCTGTTTCTAGGTCAGGAACCACTGTGGGGCTGAGCAGACAAGCTCAGGGGAAGTTTGGCAACCTGGAACACCGCCTAGCTCAGGTAGGACACACAATCCTTTTTCTAACACGATAACCTGTTAGCAGCCTAGGACCCCTTCCTTCACTGAGCTGCACTTATACCTAGCTTAAATATGGAATGTTACTCCCTGTGGTAGTCAGCTTTACGTTGCTGGGATGGACTTCCAGACTGACAGTTTATGGGAAAAATAGCATTTATTTGAAACTGACAGATTCATGGGATGTTCCATAATGGTGGAAGAAGAAACTGGCTTCCTTTCATAGATCCAAGCAAAGAGAGACAACCACCAGCAGCCAGCAACAGGAACAAGCAAGCACAAATGGACAGCCAAGCAGCCAGGAACCCAGGCAGAGCTCCAGCACTCTGCATGTGGGGTGGAAACAGATTTGTCCCCGGTAACACTTCTGCACTGGACCCTAGGATTCATCCCCAGGGACACCTCTTCCAGCCAGGTGGCTGAAAAAAAAATCCAAGTTTTTTTTTTAAATAAAAACACTTGAGTTTCTTGGGGACATACATTCTAAGTATCGCATTCCCCTTAGCAACCATTTGATAACCAATTTTTTGCAAACATTTTCTAGGACATATCTTGAATCTAGAGACAGGGAACCATTCTGGATGGACTGGTTTGGATCCAGGCACAGGAAAGCCAATTGTGTCCTCTGAGTAAACTTTTGGGGAGAGTCCCTTATTTCCCATCTTATGCATATATGTAATTGGGCAACACATAATTAAAATCCGATGCATAATGGGAAATGATATGCACAGTAGAGAAAATCTTATATAATCCAAGCGTGTCAATCAAAACAGAGAACCACCCAAACTACACCCCTAGCAACCATCCCCCTTTCAGCTGGAGCCCATAAAACACAGCCCTGAGGTCTGGAGAGATGGCTCAGTGGTTAAAGGTACTTGCTTGCAAAGCCCAATGGCCTAGGTTCAATTCCCCAGTATTCACGTAAAGCCAGATGCACATGTATCTGGAGTTCATTTACAGCGGCTGGAGGCCCTGGTGCATCCATATTCATTTCCTCTCTCTTCTCTCTCTCTCTCTCTCTCTCTCTCTCTCTCTCTCTCTCTCTCTCTCTCTCTCTCTCTCTCTCTCTCTCTCTCTCTCTCTCTCTCTCTCTCTCTCTCTCATAAACAAAGAAAAATATTTTTAAGTAGTCCCAAACAGTAACAACCAGCTGCTCTTATGCACCCTTGTCCAGTGCCTGTTGCTTCCTTGCAATGTAACCTGTACTGTCTCTTTAAATAAAGCTTATTGCTGTGTTGCTGTTTGTGTGTGCTGTTTAAATTCTTTGAATAAGACATGAGAACCTGGAAAGATCCGAACAGAGACCACCAGTAACAGCCCCTCTGCTTGGCTCTTCAGAGTGCTCCCAGTCACGGTCTTCCTGCTTCTCAGCTTAGGACTTGACCCCTCCCAGAAGCACTCCCTCAAAGGACCACCATACTGTCTCAGGCAGCAGGTAAGGCGCATCTGTAAGTCTGTCAGAACAGACTGGGTAGAACACATTCAGAGCCCTCACCCCATGAGCCCATCCAGAGGGTCACAGCACAGCAATTGGGAGTATCCTCAGGCCGCATGGGTCACCAAGCCCCATCCAAGGCACCCACACAGGCCGGCCAAGGTGGGCTCAGACTGTCCCACCCTGTTACTCCAAGGCCTCCTACCTCCTCCTCATGCCACATGGCCTGCTGGGAAGCCGGAAGTACCAATATCCTTTGGATGTCCACGGTGTCACTTGACCTGGACCTGGTCTCTTTTGTCAGCAGACAGCTGATGTCCACAGGACCCATCAAGGGAAGACACAGAGAAAGGCCCAGTGACAAGGCAGACATTTTCAAAGCAACACAGCTTCCCTTTCCTAATGCCAGGAGTGGGTTCACCATCCACAGCTCTGCCCCAGCCTCATGAGATTCCTGTGGGCCACAGTCCCAGATCTGACACGACTTTCCAGGGTCCCCCATCCAAGGACAATATTAACTCCTCACTTATTAAACACACTGCTCTTAACTGTGGGTTTGGACGCTCCCTTGTCCTTTCCTGGGAGTTTCCACCCTCTCCTATGGGACCCTACTTTCTCCTAAGGGACTCCACTCTCTTCTGGGGGTCTACCTAAGCCTATCGGGGTCCAGCCACTCATGAGGGGTTCCACTCTTTTCTAGGGGTGAACCATGTCCTGAGGGCTTCACTGTCACCTGGGGGGTCTACTATCTCCTATGGAGTGCCACCTACTCTTGGGGATCCACCCTGTCCTGGGGGGCTGTACCTGGGAGGGCTCCACCTATCACACACATGTCACTGGGGTCTTCCTGGACACAGACCATAGACTACCCGTCCCCCAATCCTCACTGGCCCCAGCACATGGGGTGCACCTGGCTGTGCACACAGCATAGCAGCACGGACAGCAGACACCTGCCAGGCTCCAGGATCACCTCACACCTCAGACAGTGAACTAACTTCACTGCATTTTCCAGGAAGACAGAGGTCGGTGGGGCCATGGACCTGAAATGATCCGATCCTGTCCTCCCCTCACCCTAAGTCTTTTAAGAGGTGACAGATGGTCCCCTAAAGCAGATGGGAACATTGGGCATTTGTTATGCTAAGGCACTGGTAGGTCCCCCTCCACTCACACCCTGGTCCATGCAGGAAGAGTAGTGACACACTACCCACCATGAAGAAACCTGCAAGGCCTCCAGGCAGAGCAGGAGTGTAGACCCAAGGGACAACCAGGCCTTTAATGAAAGACTCTACTGCAAGCTGGTGGCCCTGGTGTCAGGGTCCCAGTGATGCAGCTTCACTGGGCAGCTGAAGGGACCTACAGGTGAGTGCAGGTCAGCCCCCCAAACTGTGTCTCGGGTGGGGGACCTGGGCATCTTTGCCAGAAGAACATGTAGGTCCAGGTGGGGTGAGACCCTCCTCTGGGGGGGGATAGAAGATAAGGTTTTGGAATGGTCATTCTCCAGGACGACGCTAGTGACAGACACATCCTATAACAGTGCTGACTTGAGGTCCAGAGCATCGTGGTAATATCCCTGCATCCCCCTAACCGTGCTGATGGGCCACATGGGGTGAACTTGGGCTCCCTTCTTCCTCGGCCACTGATGCCTGGGAGCCTGCACGCAGGAGCAGGAGCTGACCAGACCCCCTGCGCCTTGTCCTTGGCCTCCCGCAGGTCCCCTGCTGCTGGACGGACCGCCCTCCGGCACCCAGGGCAGCGCGTTCCCAGGACAATGGCGCCATCGCTCGGCGGGCGCGGGTAGGGCAGCCTGCAGTGGTCGTCCTGGGTCAACCTGGAGAAGGGCAGTGTGGACCTGGACGCGGGCAGTGTGGACATGGACACGAGGGCACTGTGGACCCAGAGGCATCAGGACATGAACCAAGCTCGGTGAGGCTTCCGCCAGCATGGTGACCCTGGCTCACTGCCCAGATGTGCTGCTCTGGCTCCTCACTCCCTCCATCCCAGGCTGTGGGAAGCTGAGTCCAGCTAAGGTTGGCAGGTACACTCCCAGAAGTCCAAGGAAGGTGACTGAAGGAATACCCCACCCGAGTTTCAGGGAGTCACTGAGACTGAACGGCTCCAGAAGGTCCAGAAGCAGAGGGGTTCCCTGGTGCTTTGGCTGTCCTGCCCTTGGGGCCTGCTGGCTCTAAAGACTGGCATTCTCCCTGCCAGCTCCCCTGCAGCTTCTGTAGACCCACAGCCACCCTACCTTGGGCTCAGGGCACAGGCCTGCAGTGGACATCCTGTGACAGCTCCTGCTCTGAACTCCTCAGCTGTCGTCAGTGGGCTCCAGAGTCCACCTGTTGTGGTGGGCCATCCTTGGCACTTCCTTCAGTACAGGGCTTTCTCTGTGGGGCTTCTGTGCCCTCACCACTGTCTGGAGCCAGAATCAAGCCCTGATTTTCTCCTTCCCTCTTGGGGCCAGAGGCTACCCATGTTGGCTGAATGTGCCTGTGCCTCTGTGGACTTTACCCAGCAGCAGAGGGAGGGAATCCTCCTCTGGCTCACCTCTCCTCCACTCTCCACTTCCCCCTAAAGCACCTGCTCACCTCCAGAGGTGACGCTGTCCATGCACTTGTTCCTTCTGCCCAGCCTGACTGTCACCCCGTCTCGGAATATGGTGGCCAATCATTTGATAGCAGTGGTCACTGGTCATGAGCAAGCCTTAGCTTCTCTGGGGAGCCACCAAGTCCCCAGGTCTGCCCATGGACCCTCTTCCTTGGATCCCAGGGCTCAGCACCATCATAGCTCAGGTAGACGGAATGCCAGGAGCCACTTTATGCAACTCAGGTGTTGTGGTTTAAATGTAAAATGTCCCTCATAGGCTCATGTGTTTGAACACTTGGTCCCCAGCTGCTGTCAGGGTTGGAGAAAGTTGTAGAAGCTTGAGGAGGGTTAGGAGAAGGGGAGAAGGTGAGAGTGGACCTTGAGATCTTGCAGCCTGGTCCCATTTGTGTTTGCTTCTGCTCCCTGACTGGTGAGATGTGACCAGCTCTGCTCCAGCTCCTGCCACCATCCCTCCCCAGCCAGGAAACTTCCCCCTTAAAACTAAACGGAATTCAACCCTTTTCCTTCCATTAGTTGCTTCTGGTTTGTTGGCAGCAACAAGAAAGTAACTGATACATTAAGCATGTAGTGGCTCACCCCCATTCATTCATTTATTCATTTACTCATCCTACATCGGTCATTTCTGCAGCCCTCACTATGTAACAGGAATCAGGAGATGCCCTGTAAATAGGGCAAACATCACAATGGTCAAAAGAAATCCCTAGCTTGGGGGACCTTGTATTCTCAGAGGACTTTCGGATAACCACTGCCATAAAACCATGACAAGGCAGTATGGTGGACTGGCTCTAAGGGTCACCTCCTGTTACCAGCCCAGCTCAGAACCCCTCCTTACTCTCACCACGGGCACCAGATGCCAATGGAGGTGAATTCCTCAGTCTCTGCTTGTTTGGGAGGAAAGGTGACCCCCACTGCTTCCTCCATGCGTGAGTGAGGTCATGGAGGAAAAGATCTATGCTATGTGTTTTTGTTGAGGATTGTGCAAATAACAGCACACGATGACATGAATATGCTTTGGGAAATATCTGTTGGAAGACCGAGTAGACCAAACTCATCCTCTCAGAGCTGGGATGTGACCACAACAATGGGGCAGAGGTGCTCATCACCGCAGGGGAGCCATCCTCCCTACTGTCAGTGAAGACCAGGGAGCCACAGGCAGGAGGTGAGTCAGGGGGCCTTGAAGGAGAAGGGGTCACCCCAAGTCTGCTCGAGGAAAGTCAGTGTGGTCCCAGTAACAGAGTCAGTGTCCACACCAGTAGTTACTGAATGTTTCTAGGTTCCTTCCAGTAAGAATGTGGTCCTGCAAGACAAAAAATGAAATGTTTTTCAGGGTCAGTCGTGAAAGTCTTAGGATGTTGGAGGCAGACAAATGGCATTGTGTCCCCTACTGCCTCTGTCCCCTCATCCTCCTACTTCAGAGGTATCTGGAATCCAGTGAATGAGCAAAAACTGGGGATGCAGAGTGAAGAGGCTCTGGAGTGGGAAACAACCCACCAAAACTCTGACCTCCACCCGGCAGCCTCCAGGCCTCTCCCTCCTGCGGAGAGATCCTTCCACTAGGAGACAACCTGTCCTTCCTGATGGGACATTTTGACAACTACCTGGTAACAGAGGAGAGAAGAGTCAAGTGATGGACATGCCCAAAATGCCAGTAACATCTGACTCTGACCTGTGTGAGGGGCAGGGAGGAGCAAGGGGCATCCTCCAGGCATAAAGTCACACACAGTGGCTTCCCCAAGCAGCAGGGCCTGCAGAGCAGCAGCAAGGAAGATGTTGGGGAGGAGCTGGAGGCTGAAGGCACTGTGCTAGTCCCGGTCGGAGGGAGTGTCATAATAAACCACACGCAGCTGGGATGAGCCCCCAAACCAGGCACAAGTATGGGGATTTATTGAAGTTGCAGATCCAGGGGAAGTTCCATAATGTCAAAAGAGGCTGGGCCCCTTTCACAGGTCCAGGAAAAAAGAGAAAGGGAGATAAAAACATCACCAACACAACACACACACACACACACACACACACACACACACACACACACACCAGCAAACAGGTGGGGGAAAGAAAGAGATTTCCTTCTCTTTTATATAGACTTAGGGCAGGGTCTTACAACCCTTTCCCAGACTTGTTGACATCCCGAGTCTCTAGAATTTCCTTCCTGCATTGCCCTCCCAGGAAGGGATGTTCATTTCTAGCTAACCTGAATCCCCTAAGCCTCCTTTCTTTCTCCAATTCAGAGGAAATCTACTATACAACACTCGAGATGATTGCTAACACATCGAGTTGACAACAAAACTTAACCATCACAGGGAATCAGAGACAGGGGTGTGGAAAAGAGGTCAGGACCAAGAGAATGGATGTGGCACTAGGTTCTACCTCAGCACCTCATAAGGACTTGGGGGCACTTGGGGAAGGAAAACTGTGTCCACAGCATTTTTGTTTTGTTTTGTTTTGTTTGAGGTAAGGTCTCACTCTTCCCCAGGCTGGCTGGAATTCATTATGTAGTCTCAGGCTGGCCTTGAACTCAGAGCAATCCTCTTACCTCTGCCTCTAGAGTGCTAGGATTAAAGGTGTGTGCCACCACACCCAACTATCCACAGCATTTTTAAATCCAAAGAAAAATTAAGAACTAGGGGCAGAGGCCAGCATGGATGCTTGTGCAATGGCTCCTGGGTCCCTCAGGAGAGACCATCACTCAAGTCACTATAAGAAAAGGGATCGTGAAGAGACACCCCCACCTCATGCTCATCACAGCTCTGCTCACAACAGCCCAGATGTGAGACAACCCAAGTGTCCTCAACAAGCAGAGAGAGGTACAAAGAAAATATGGTGTGCGCATGCCAAGATATTAGTAAACCTTAAAAACAAAGGAAGGGGCTGAGGAAGATGGATACACAAGTGTGTCCACCTGATTTTGGATCTCCAGAATCCACATAAAGCTGGGTGAAACCATAATCCCAGATATCTTGCAGTGAGTCAGGAGTTAGATGCAGGAAAATCCTGGAAGGTCACATGCCAGCTAGCCTAGCATTCATTCTCAGTGAACAATACACTAGCCTGCCTCAAACAAAGTGGAAGGTGAGGACTGACACTCGGGATTACCCTCTGACCTCTACATGTGTGCAATGGCACGTAGATGCCCACAATCACACACACACACAAAGATAATTTTTTTTTAAAAAGAAGGAAGTTCTGACACAGACCCATGCCACCTTGAAGGTAGGCCCCAGAGAAGCCACCTTTGAGGGTATCACATATCCATTCAGATTTTTTCTCATGCAACTACCTAAAATCATATTTTATAAGGAAAACAAAATGGCCAACCAAGAGGAGAATGTGGTGGTTCATCTCTGGTTGTCGACTTGGTAGGATTTAGAATCACCATGGAAACCAATCCCTGGGCATGTTTATGAGGGATTGTCTAGATTAGGTTAACTGAGGTGGGAAGACCCACCTAACTATGGGTAGTTACATTTCATGGGTTGGGATTCTGGATTGTATCAAAAGGAGAAATCAAGGCGTGGTGGTGCACACTTTTAGTCCCAGCACTTGTGAGGCAGACGAAGGAGGATCACCATGAGTTCAAGGCCACCCCAAGACTACCTAGTGAATTCCAGGGAAGCCTGGGCTTAGAGAAAGACCCTACTTCAAAATAGCCTTCATCACTCTCTGCTTCTTCAGTGTGTTGAATGAATCCAGCTGCCTCCAGCTCTACGGCCATAACTTCCCTGCCATGATAGACTGTAACCCGGAACTGAAAACTAAAACAAGCCTTTGCTTTCCATAAGCTTTTCTGGTCAGATATCGTATGAGATGCAAAGGAAGGGAACAGCCAGCTGAGGAACCCCAAAGTCACAGCTGTATGAGAACAGGACAGGCACACGAGTCCTCCCGACTAGACTCCCAAAACATGCTGCTCTCGTTAGAGTTTATAGCAAGGACATTTCCTGGGAGCCAGCGTAGTTCTAAGAAAAATGGTGGCACCAATAGAGCGTGAACTGGGAAGCCGGACATCACTGCACTTGACCACAAGTCGCTTCCCTGGGTGTTTCTTCCTCCTGCTCTGATCTGCTCTGCACGCCACCATGGCCCAGGCTGACATTATTCTCATTGGACTGGCTGTCATGGGCCAGAACTTAATTGTGACCACGAATGACCATGGCTTTGTGATCCATGCTTTTAACAGGACAGTCTGCAAAGTCAATGATTTCTTGGCCAAGGGGTGCACAGTCATTGAAAAACTGGGACCATGGTTGAATGCTGGTGACATCATCGTTGATGGTTGAAATTCTGAATATTGGGATACTACAAGAAGATGTCGAGACCTAAAGGACAAGAGGATCTGGTTGGTGGGGAGTGGAGTGATGAGGAAGGGGCCTGGTATGGTCCATCCCTCATGCATGCCAGGACGGAAGAGGCTTGTCCACACATGGAGGCAATCTTTCAAAGCACTGCTGCGAAAGTAGGAACTGTAGAACCCTGCTGTGACTGGACACTTCGTGAAGATGGTGCACAATGGGACACAGTATGGTGACATGCAGCTGATCAGAAAGGCTTACCACTTGACGAAAGATGCTCTGGGCCTGGGACATGAGGAGGTGGCCCAGGCAACATCTGCTATCAAAGATCAGCGACAGTGCCGGGCAGAAGGGCACTGGGAAGTAGACTGTCATCTGGAGTATGTCACCCTCATAGGAGAAGCTGCTGTTGCTCACTGCCTTTGCCTTTGAAGGATTCAAACCAGAAAAAAACTGAGGGGCCCCCAGAAGGTCCAATTTAAAGGTGACAAGAAATTGTTCCTGGAGGACATTCAAAAGGCCCCCTATGCTTCCAAGATCATCTCACATGGGCAAGACTTTATGCTGCTGAGTGAGACAGGCAGCCACTGAGTTTGGCTGGACCCTCAATGACAATGGATTGCCCTGATGTGGAGAGGGGGCAGCAGCATCAGAAGTGTGTTCCAGGGAAAGATGATCACAACTCAGAACTTCAGCACCTACTGTTAGATGACTTCTTTACGACAGTGGGCAGGCATTCCCACGCCCTCTCCCTCTATGGTGGGTACAGGTATGAGACGCTGCCAGCCAACCTTATCCAGTCCCTGCAGGATTACTCTGGGGCTCACACTTATGAACTCTTAGTCAAACCAAGACAGTTTATCCACACCAATTGGACACGGTGGCACTGTGTCATCCTTGTCATACAATGCCTAATTGGGCAGTGGCTCCATGGTCCCTCCCTCTTTCCTGCTCAGATCTTTTAGCCAAGTTTTGGGTTCCACTCTTGAAGAAGTCACACAGTGTGTTTGTGCAGAAGCTGTCAGCCATCATGCCCTCTTCCCTGGCACCTAGGGACTTCCCAGGAACCAGTCTTGTACACAGCAGGTTAAGGAATGGGTGGGTAAGGAGGCTTTAATGCTGGTGACTTTTTTCTTAGGTTGGACACAATGCGTACATGGAAGTTCATTTTAGTATTTTTAAATTTTTATTTATTTATTTAGAGTGTGTGTGTGTGTGTGTGTGTGTGTGAGAGAGAGAGAGAGAGAGAGAGAGAGAGAGAGAGAGAGAGAGAGAGACAGAGAGAAGAAAGAGGCAGACAGAGAGAGAGAATGGGCAAACCAGGGCCTCCAGCCACTGCAAAGGAACTCCAGATACATGTACCACCTCCAGCACCTGGCTTTACATGGGTACTGGGAATTGAACTAGGGTCTTTCTGCTTTGCAGGCAGATGCCTTAACCTCTAAGCCATCTCTCCAGCCCCATTTTAGTATTCTTTATGCCATCTTTTCACATTGTTCATAGTAAAGTTTTTAGAGACTAATGAAAAGAAGCATGAATTTACCTTGAACCTTACTCTCCTTGCTCCTGTGTGCTTTACAAGCAAAGTGAAGTTGTTCCTTGATGATGTTGCATAAACTCTGCTAATTCAGTCTTTTCTATAACATCCGGAAGTCACTCAGTTTCACCTACATGATTCATTACTTTGTGCCAACAGGCATTGTCCCAGCAATGAGAAGTCATACGGGAGTTGAATGATCTGATAATTAGGACATAATCTATAAACCAACACAGTAGTTCTTAGATTGCACTGTAACAGGGAGCAGTGGTTTCCTGTCCTTCAAGCTCAGACTTCACACATCAGAGGAACAAGATATGCATGGAATGAGCCATCTTCACATGACTCTTACTGAGATCCGAGCAGAGCCTTCCCCACACAGGGAGGAGGGGAGGAACACAGGGGCTATTGTGTCCTAACCTGCCTTTTGCCTGTCCCCATCATCGTTGAAGGACACAGTAGACACTGGATCCAACCCTGGTGCTAGTGAAAAAAGAAAAGAGAAGTGGTCATCAGAGGAAATGACACCAGGGCTGGAGAGATGGCTCAACAGTTAGGATGCTTGCCTGCAGGGCCTAATGACCTGAGTTCAATTCCCCAGTACTCATGTAAAGCCAGACACACAAAGTGGAGCAAGTATCTGGTTTCTCTCTCTCTCTCTCTCTCTCTCTCTCTCTCTCTCTCTCTCTCTCTCTCTCTCTCTCTCTCTCTCTGTCTCTGTGTGTGTGTGTGATGGTTAGGTTTTGTTGTTAACTTGGATCTTCTTAATTATCTTGGGTGGGGCTCTGAGGATGTTTACAGGAAGGCAGCCTCTCAGTAGGGGGCAGGATGTAAAGAAGCTCAAAGAAGCTGGGAGTAAACATTCTTTCCTGTGTGGGCCATGAAGGAAGGAAATTCCAGAGATTCAGGAAGCCATCAAGTCTGGGGAAGGGTTGTAAGACCCCACCCTAAGGCTAGATAAAGGGGAAGAAATTCTCTCTTTGGTCCTTCTGCCTGTTTGCTGTTTTGTGTGTGTGGTGTAGGTGATGGGTTTTTCTCTCTGCTCAGACCTGTGAAAGAGGGCCAGCCTCTTTCACTGTTACGGAGCTTCCCCCTCAATCAGTAGTTTCAATAAATACTTTCCTCCTCCAAATTGTACCTGGTTTGAAGATTCATCCCAGCAGCATGTGGCTGACTATGACTCTCCCTCTCTCTCATAATTAATTTTTTTAATTGGACAAAGAACTGAACATGGTGATGCATGCCTTTAATCCCAACACTCTGGAGACAGAGGTAGAAAGCTTACTATGAGTTCAAAGCCAGTCTAGAACTACAGAGTTCCAGGTAAGCCTGGGCTAAGTAAGAACCTACCTCAAAAAGAAAAAAAATGGACAAAGAAAAGAACAAGGAATAAACCAACAAAATTATAAACATCAGCAAAATCCCTCTCAATAACAACCCTAAATATAAAAAGTGTTACTCTCCAATTTAAAAGACACAAGTTGGCTGATTGGATTAAAAACAAGATCCAGCTGTTTGTTGCCCACAAGAAACACATCTCATTGTCAAACACACACACACACACAAACACACACAGACTGAAAGTGAGAGGATGGAAGTCAATACACTAAGCAAGTGGAAGCTGAAAGCAAGCAGGAGAAGCTCTGCTTAGAAAGTCCACATCAAATCAAATTATGAGTGAGAGGCAGTACAGTCCCTGTCTGTTAAAGGGAACAATCCATCACGAAAAAGACGATTGTAAATATGTACACAATTTTGGCACACTCGGCTCATAAAATCATCTCTAGTAGATATAAAGGTCCAGCTAGGTCAGGATACAATAATGATGGATGACGTCAGTATTCGATCCTTATCAATATATCTGAACAAACGAACATCAGAAGCAAAACCAAAATCCAATCATCAGTTCAGGGTTCTATACTTAAGATAACCTTTCATGTTCTTGATTTCTAAGAGGCTCCGGGTGTGGAATATCTTTCATGTATTTATTAACTATCTGAATTTCTTCATTTGAGAACTGTCTAAATCATTTTCCCATTTATTGACTGGGAGATTGGTTTTGGTGTTTGATGTTTTAAATACCTTATCTATTCCAGATACTGATCCTAAAGCTGGCTAAGATTTTCCACTGGTGGTAATGGAAATTAGTGCAACTACTATATAAGTCAGTATGAAAGTTCTTCCAATAAGGAAAAGTAGAAGTACCTTATAATCCAGTCCTGGCTGTCTCTCCAAAGGAGCCTGAGTCAGCACACCACAGGGATGCTTGCACATCCTGTGCATTGGAGCACATTCACAAATCTCAGCACACACTTAAAGAGAGTATGTGCCTCTCCCTTGGTGGCCCTGAGTTCAGATCTTCTATACACGACCCTCTTACTGCATTCTCAGTAACTAAGAAACTCCTAACGGTGACAGGGTAGAGAATTAACAGCCCTCTGAGGCCTCACCAGCCATGTGGCTGCCAGGGTGTCCTGGAAAACACTGTCCTAAATGGATGGATTCACCCGTGCTCCAGAGACTGCTGTCCACTGGCTGGCTAGGTGACGACAACACAGCCACCAAGGGTCAGAATCTGCAAACAGAGCACACGGGTCAGTATGAGAAGCCCTGCAGCAAAACAGTGGTCACACTTCCCATGCAGATGTCATGGAGCAGTGCGCTGGCAGGACACATGTGGAGATGCTACTTGCCCAAGCCCCTGTCATGAAGAAGGCCTGAGCCTGTGGCCCAGCCAGAGGACGGAGGTGGAAGACGAGGTCTCTTACTGCTGACCTCTGGCTTTTCCCACCCAGCAGAGCCGTGTAACAGTAGTAGCTCAATCCCTGTGAACAAACTGTGTTGCCTGTTGGTGAGGTGACAGGGTCAGTGCCACCATCTGACTGTTGAATGTAACCCAAGAAACAAGGCCCCTGAAAATAATGTGTTTGACCTAGACTGAACTTTTCAGTAAATCCCAGAATGCTGTCCAGGGCTGCAGTTCCCTGAGGCAGACCTGGAGGAACGAACCTGAGAAGAGTCAAAGAGGTGTGCTTAGTCTCCTTGCCCGGGACTCTACACCACACCCATGCTTGCAGGTAATGTGGGCCTTGGCCTCCTGGAAGCAAAGGAAACCCACACTCCTTGGAATGGGGGGGACATCTCACATCCTCGCTCTTCTGCATGTTTCAAGGCTCCAAACACATAAACAAACATCACTCCAGATACTTCCAGAACACAACATCTCCAAGAGAATCAGAAGTTCAAGGTCATCATTGGCTACATATCAAGTTTGAGGCCAACCTGGGACACTAGACACTTTGTCTCAAAAAAAAAAAAATCAAGGCATGATGGCTCATGCCTTTAATCCCAGCACTTGGGAGTCAGAGGTAGGAGGATCACCATGAGTTCAAGGCCACTCTGAGACTACATAGTGAATTCCAGGTCAGCTTGGGCTAGAGTGAGACCCTACCTCAAAAAAATCACTACATATTTTACTACTGCGATGGAGAATTTTAGAATGGGGACAGTTCTAAATGTGCTCAGTCCTCAGCACCTGGTGGGGAGAAAGGGAGGTATTCCACTGGTCATGTGACTCCCCCCAAGCAGAGGTCCTCAGGGCCTCCCTCTTATAAGTGTGAGCTGAAGTTCCAAAAAAAATTTTTAAAGCTGTACCTATCCTGCAAAGACTATGTAACTGATTATAATCTCAATGTGAAGAGATTGGACTGTTGCGAACATGAATAGGTGCCGGGTCTGTGGAAGGTGGGGTCTGATTGGTGGAAGCAAGTCAAGGGGACATGCCTTGGAAGAGGACATCCCCTTCCTGTTAGTTCTTTCTAACTAGCATTGGGTGAACCACTGGGTTCTATATGCCCTCCCCTCCCCTTAACGATCTGAGATGGGGCCAAGCGACCATGGACGCAAACCTCTGAAACTCCAATCCCAAAGGAAATGCTTCCCCCTCCAAGCAGTGAAGTCTGGCAGGCAGAAAAGCCCAAGGAAGGGAGTTTCTCTCAACCGTGCATGTGATCCACTGGGTCTGGGATCTGAGGAAACTAAACAGGGTCAGAAGCAAGGAGAGAAATCCATGGAGCTCAGGGCACCCCTGTGCACACCTGAGGTCACAGCGTCCAAATGCTAAAGAACCTAGAAGGCTTCTGTTCAGGTCCTGAGGTCACAGCATCTACATGTGCCTCTCTGCTTTTGGGAAAGTCACACCACATGAATTCTGTCGTAGTCAGCCACACACCACTGGAATGAATCTCCAAACCAGGCACAATTTGGGAGGAAAGTATTTATTGAAATAATAGATCCAGGGGAAGTTTCAGAATGGCAAAAGAAGCCGGGGTCCCCCTTTCACAGATCCAAGCAGAGAGACAGACCTATCACCAGCAGCCAGGGGAGGAAGGAAGAGAGGTTCCTTCCCCTCAAACTTCCTTTTATCCAGTCCCCTTCTGGAAGGCCCACCCACTAAGGGGAGAAGGGCTCACTCTGGAGAACAGACCTCCTCCCTTCTCCAAAATCCCAAAAGGATTTTGTCAATCCTTTCTGCAGGCAAACTCAGAGACCCACCCAAGATTACTGTGGATTATTACACACGTCAAGTTGACAATAAACCTAACCATCACAAATTCTTTTTAATATTTTTATTTATTTATTTGTAAGCAGAGAGAGAGAAGAGAGAGGGAGGGAGAGCGAGGGAGAGAGAGAATGGGCTTTTCTGGGGTCTCCAGCCACTGCTAATGAACTCCAGATGCATGTATCATTGCATCTGGCTTTACGTGGGTCCTGGGGAATGGAACTCAGGTCATTAGACTTTCAAACAATGCCTTAACCACTGAGCCATCTTCTATCACCTATTGTATGTTAGCCTGTATTTATGACTGAATGTATTAAAAGCATAAGTTTCTTTGCAAGCCATCTACTGGCCACGTTTAAGTGAATAGACAGACAATAGTTGCCTGGAGAGATGGCTAAGTGGTTAAGGCCCTTGACTGCAAAGCCTAATGACTCGGGTTCAATTCCTCAGTACCCACATAAAGCCAGATGCACAAAGTGGTGCATGTGTCTGGAGTTCTTTGCAACTAGAGAGTTAATGAAGCTCTCCTGTTCAGGGAGGCACATGACATATTCCACGAGCCTCAGCCCTCCCATATCCCAGCTAGTTTTGTTTGTTCAGCTATGAGCAAGGTGCACATTTGGGCTGTGGGTCTTACCCAGAACTGGGCCAGCATCTCTGGAACACAATGCATCCTCCTCATGTAGGATCTGACCCAGGCAGGTGGGAGCTTGTGGTTATTAACCCTCCATTCCTCTTGACTGATTGGTTGTTTTTCAAAGTAGAGGCGTTACGTCCATGTTTTTAAAAGTCCCTTTTAACTGTTCTTGAAAAGCAGTGTCAAGCCTGGGGAAGCAGTATCAGAGAACCATGGAAAGTGGGGGAGAGAAACGGATATCTGCTGTCTTGGGTTCTTTGTCCACAGCTGACCCAGGACTGACCCAATTACAAACCCCATTGCTGACAGCCATTCTGGGGCTTTCCACTCAGGCGCTGCCCCGACCTGCATGGGAGGCTGGCTGATGACAGGTGACATGTCCCCTTTGCTGAGGTGTGGCTGGACCCCTGGGCATTCTGCTCTGCCACTTTGCATGCACCAGCTGTGCTGAGCACTCCCATAAGGCCACAGCACAGGACCAGCATGCAAATGGGGATCTCGTGTCCTGAGTTCTCACGCAGGACTGTGACCACAGAGCTGAAGAAGAGCACAGCTTTGGATGCAGTACTGGATGATGAAGGCTGGCCAGCAATCCTGAAGAAAGGCTGGGTCTGCCCAGAGCCTGCGCCACCACAGAGGGATTGGGCTAGACGCAGCATGTGGCCTGGAAAGGGTCTTTGCCTCCTTGGCAGGAAGTCACACTTAAGAACAAGAGAAGAAAACAGCCAAAGCAGCCCACCTCATCAACCAGGGACGGAGGCGGGGCTAACAGGTGATTGAATGTAGCTGGAGCCTCTTTCTCAGCACCAAAGGGGGTTCCTATGGCTGGGAAGTCTCAGCAGCACCTGACTTAACTCTAGCATATGGGGGGGTTACCTTCGGGCCCAGGCCACAAAGGAGAAGAGCTCAGGGTGGGAGGTAGCCTCTGCCCTTCCAGGACTCCCCCGTTAGGGCACAATTAGAGCAAGTCACTGGATTCCCCTGTAGAAGATGGGGCCATCGTAGATGTTATCAGCAATGTCAAGGACTAATTCTGTAGGGTACTGGTCGCAGTCCATGACATGCAGGGAGGTACTACAGCTCTGTCTGGCCCTGGCGGTAGAAACTGCCGGCTGTCTTTACTGGCTGAACTGCTCAGAGCTAAACTGTGTCCCCCCTCAGGTCGCATGCTGAAGCCTCCATGGGATGGGATGGTGTGGTCTTTGGCAGGTGTGTAGGGTTTGGTCACAAGAGTGGGATTCATGCTTTCCTAAGGAGAGACCTAGGCTAGCTCTCATTCTATTGCCTCCCTCTGTGGACACAGAAAGAAGGAGCCATCTGAAAACCAGGACCTGACCATGTCAGCCCCAGCACGAGACAATTTCCCCATTTCAAATCCTGCAAAGGCCAGCCATGCTCTGCCCCACCTCCCTGAACAGGAGAGGACCATTAACACTGGCTCTCTAGCTGCAAAGAACTCCAGATGCATGCACCACTTTGTGCATCTGGCTTTATGTGGGTACTGAGGAATTGAACCTGAGTCGTTAGGCTTTGCAGGCAAGGGCCTTAACCACTGAGGCATCTCTCCAGCCCAATACTGGCTGTCTATGCACTTAAACGTGGCCAGTGAGAGACATGAGCTGGGAGACATAGATAAAAAAGCACACAGACCCTCCACATTGGTGTGCTACAGCCACTAAGAAACCCTGTCCGGAGCTCAGAAGAATTGCAACGTTGACTCATGCTCCACACAGGGCAGATGTTGAATGCTACAGTCAGAGGCCTGGATCTGGGAACACAGCTCTGTGTGCAGCTCAGACAGGAGCTCTGTAGCTCCTGACATCAAGAGAGGTGAGAAGCTTCTCTTTCGGAGAAGTTCCTCTAATGACTGACTCAATGCCTCCTGCTTGCAAGCAATTTAACATATCCTTCAGTGAAAAGAAACTTCAAAAGCAACCATGGTCACCTCGTATCTGAACAGAACCAGAAAGCTAAGATTCCCGGCAGGGGAGAGGAGAAGCTCGTCTACTCCCCTGTTTTGTGAGCATTTTGAAATTTTTAAAAATGGAATTTTCTTTGTTTCTGAGATTCCAGCATGTCAGAGAGATCTCATTTTAAGCGTGTCGCCCTTGTGATGATGAACACGGAATCCATTGTTAAAATTCGCTGCCCCTGAGCTATGGATAAAATTAGACAGTCTCCTTTACATGGACAACAGAAGGAAGAGAGCAGGTGGCTGGCTTTGTGTTGGTAAATTGCATTTCTCGTCTTAAAAAATTCCACTGTTGTGATGTGGCCTGATTAGATGGGGCTTGCCATTAACCCTCCGCCCTGGGGCCCGCGCCTCCCGCGCCTGCCGGCTTCCCCACCTGCCGGCCGGCGGGCTGCGAGCGCTATACAGTTATCTCCGTCTAAATTAAAATTGTAACTCGCCCGGTCCCAGTTACACAAAGCCTCAGCTTTGACACATGCAATTACTACGGACATCGGGGCAACAGGATTGCTAAGGGCCCAGAAAGAGACTTTAATCAGAAAACATGGAACTGTTCCGGCCCATTTATAATTTCACTACTTGCAATACCTTTATGTTCTTCTGTGTTCAGATAATTAGATACACTAGTTCTTGCTTCCCGAGAGGCCAGAAAGGGCAAAATTCCTATTCTTTTTACATTAAAAAGATTAAATTATAATATAGAAAATCTGTAACGTGGGGTTGAAATGACAAATTCACACTACATTAATTTCAGTGCTTACAAAATGTTACAAATAATTTGTGCATTCTTCCCTCTCTCTCTCGTAGGCACATGCGAATTAATTACCTATCCAATTTCACCATCTTTCAAGTCAGCTTGCCAGAGACAACTCTGAAATTAAAAGAAAATAAGGTCTGATTTCAATGCGCAGAGTATATTTGCTTTAGATGTTTAACCATTTAAGTCTTCGTACGTGTACATAAGAACATGGACATTAACAGACATGTTCACTATGCAAACACGGTGTGAAACAAGCAAGTCCACGGGATGGTGATTACGGAACACGGGATGAAACTCAGTGTGGGGACAGGCGGAGAGGAGGACAGGTGAGCTGTCAGTGGAGGGAGGGGCTCAGTCAGGATGGGGTCAAACCGCAGTGGGCAGAGGCCCAGCTTTGTCCGCTGCCTACCGAGGTGACCACAGAAGGCAGGGAGGTACTTCTCCATGTGTCACAGGGCAAATGACCTTAGTCAGACAAACCACTGGCTCATGGCAGTGTCACAGATGTGACGAGTTCTGCACCAGGAAGATGGGTATGACAACGATGGCATACAGCTGCACTGGGGGGAGAAAGTGGCCCCAAATCAGTGTCTACCTGGAGCCTCCTCGGAATGAGCCCTTGTTTTGGGATCATGTCTGCACTAGGTATAGTAAAGTCACAGTGAGGTCACCCTGAGCAGTAGAACTGACCCCAGTCAAGGGGCTAGTGTCCTTGTAAGAAGCCCATGATAGTCAAGGCAGAGTTGGTGTTGACACCATGACAAAATCAGGAATGTCAGAGGTTGTCAGGGGTAGCAAGGTCTGGGGAAACAGAAAGGTCCTGCCACCCTGTGATCTTACCTATAGCCACAAGACCCCTGCCTATTGTTTAGGCCATGTGGTCAATGGTATTTTGTCACAGGAAGCTACTGCAACTGGTGGAGGATGAGAAGAGAAAACACACACACACACACACACACACACACACACACACACACTGGGGAAGACAGTATAAGACATGCAAGGAAGATGCCATCAGGAAACCTATTACTTCATGTTTACTTTAAAAACAAAAAAAAGAAAAGCCAGTCATGGTTGCCTGTGCACTCAGGAGGCCGAGGTAGGAGGATCGCTGTGATTTACAGCCAACCCTGGGCTAGTGAGACCCTGCTTCAAGAAAAAAACAAAACAAAAAAAGGAATGAAAGAAAGAAGAGAGAACAAGGAAGAAACCCAGGGAGAAGCAGAGGGCTCCCAGCAGCCCTAGGAAGGAGCAGAGGAAGAAGACACCTTGCTCTGTTTGCAGTGGGAGGCAAGATCAGTCTCAGGACTAAGGCGACATTTCTCCTCACAGCTCCAGAGGCCGGGCAATCAAGGACTCAGGAGCCAGGATGTAATCCCTAGTGAGGACTTCCTGACCCACAGAGGATGGGTCCTCATAGACCAAGAAGGGGTTCTGGTGACTTCTTTTTCTATGAGGCCAGTGAACCCTCCTGATCACATCCAAAGGTCTACCCCAACACCATCCCTGTGAGTTCAGGATTCACATATGAACTCAGAAGAGACGCATCTAACCCATGGTGGAGGCTGTTCCCCCCTCAGGCCCTGTTGAGACCTAGATGCTGGTCCTCTATGAAGCAATAAATCCCTTACACTAAGTCACTCAGTTACTAGTAGTGAGACTCATGCAGGCTTAGGGGATCCAGAAGGCCTCTTGCCAGGATGCCACATGAGGCTGAGAATTGAAGATAGTGGGGACAAAGGATGGGAGAGGCGCCATCAGAAAGGGGTGCTGTGGTGCTGGGGACATGCTAGAAGCTTTGTCTTGAGACCACTCCAGCATAAACACAAGTTTACTAAGACTACATATTAAACAGTGTTTCCATCAAAAAGTTCATGGTTTTCTTCTTAGTCTGAAATCAATTAAAACATTGAAGGACCCTGAAACTACTGAGGACTTCCTACCTCCATCCACAGTGTCTGACAGGAAGGTGGCCTGGAGCACAGGTCATGACACATGAGGGGCAAATAAATTTAAGAAGGTGACATGTGGACTGGAGAGATAGCTCAGTAGTTAAAGGCACTCGATTGTAAAGCCTGATGGCCTGGGTCCAATTCCCCAGGACCCATGTAAAGCCAGATGCACAAAGTGGCACATGTGTCTGGAGTTTGTTTGCAGTGGCAGGAGGCCCTGGTGTTCCCATTCTCATTCTCTCTCTCCCTCTACCTCTCTCTAGCTCTCTTTCTCAAATAAATTTTAAAAATGTTTTCCAAAAGAAGAATAAGGGGGCTGGAGAGATGGTTCAGCGATTAAGGCACTTGCCTCCAGTACCCACATAAACCAAACCCACAAGGTGGTGGCCCTGGTGCTCTCTCTCTCTATCTCTATCTCTATCTCTATCTCTATCTCTATCTCTATCTCTATCTCTATCTATCTCTCTGCTTGAAATTAATAAATAAATTTTTTTAAAAAAAAAAAAGAAGAAGAGGGGGCTGAAGAGGTGGCTTAGCTGTTAAGTCACTTGCCTGCAAAGCCTAAAGACCCAGGTTTGATTCCCCAGTACCCACGTAAAGCCAGATACACAAGATGGCACATGCATCTGGAGTTCATTTGCAGTGGCTGGAGGCTCTAGTGTGCCCATCCTCTCTCCCCCTCCCTCTTTCTCTCAAATAAATAAATAAATAAATAAATAAAATTTTTAAAAGTAGAAGATGAGATGCAGCCGAGGAGGGTTCAAAGAGTGTGAATAGTGTGGAGAGAAAGATCCAAACATCATCCAGGAAGGCCAGACACATTCCTCCTATGACTAGACCTGGACATCTCTGGGGCCACGGTGGAGCCAGCCACACAGTGTGTGCCCAGAAAGCACCCCAGAGTCATGCCAGAGAGTCCCCTCCAGACACACTGTTCACATAGCCAAGGTGGGGACCACCCAGGTGCAGGACAAATGGACTCCCTTCCTCCTTCAGCCAGGCTTGCCACCCCAGCTATGTGACTAAGTGGCTTGTACCTCCTGGGTGATGATTGTCACCCCTTGTTGGCACTGTGGGTGAAGGAGCCTGAGTGTTGATGGAAGCTCTGGAGACATCATCATTAATGATCATGACTCCGTGCTAATCTTGTGGGTAAAGGGAGCTTTTTCAGGTTTTTATCAGACTCTGGGAACTTCACTGATGCCCAGCAGTGATTTCCTATGAAGGCATTCGAGTCACTCGGGATTGTCCCAAGCCAACGAATAGCATCTCCCAGTGCCATGTGGCCAGGACGTCATCCAATAGGTGCTGCAGCCAGAAGCTGGGCCTGGGAGCACCTTCTGCATAGTCTTGTTAGTGTTTGGAGCGGTCATCGAGAACATGGAGGGCCAGAGGAGGGGAAACTGTGAGACTCCACTGCCCCTTCTCCTTCTCTCTCTCCATCAATTAATTTCTTCCCCTGTTCTGTCCTCTGAGACCTTTAAAGTCCTGAGGGAAAAAACACTAAGTGAGGCATATGTTGGGTCCAACCTTGTGTGAGAGAAACTCTCCATAATCCAGTCCTATTCTTGGAGGGGAAGCCCCCTCCTAGTCCCCCCCCATACCTCAAAGAGAAGACAAGGATGTGACTATCTGGCTCCTTATTCAGTGGCCTTATCCCCCAGCCACTCAGAGCAGGGGGCCTCAGTGAAGTGCCAGGGGTCCCCAGATGTTACCCTCCATCATGACTTCCTCCCACCTCCAGGGCTGAGAGGGACAGGAGAAAGTTTCAATGGCCATGGACCGTGGTCCCAACACTAGATGAGGTGTGACGAACAGTGCTGTGGTTATGACAGATGCCTGCCTGTCCCTTCCCTCAGCTCTCTGGGACTGGCTGGTCCACAGGCAGCCTCTGGCCACTCCTATGATGTTGTCAAATGCGTTCAGGCCACAAAGGGGCTTTTTTGTCTTTTTGTTAAAAATCCATCTATTGGTTATTTATAGGTCTGTGGAATAGTGGCTCTGTCGCTGTCTGTCTTGCGGGTGTGGCAGGGCTTCTGGCCTCCTAGAGGGTGCCTGCAGTCCACGTACCTCTGGCTGATGCTCAGCGCCATGCGCAGGGATGGGCACCAGGGGGCACCAGCAGCACAGCAAAGGGCTCCACTTGGCTGGAGAGCCGCCTGGGAATCCCAGGCTAGGAGCCGCTCACTGATGCTGCCTGGGGTGAAGGAAAGCTAGCCTTACTCAGCCATTTCCAGAGACTCCAGGCTGGTTTCTACATGCATGAACCCCAACTGAGGATAGAGCCCTGTTTTCTCTCACCCTACCCCAAATCGATGGACGGTCTACCCCACATTGTTCCTCCCTCCCAGAGGCTGATGACCACAGAAGGCCGACTGAGGAAGGCAGACCACCCTGGGAAGAGGGCGTGGTGGAGACAGGGCAGCAATAAAGCCGTCTTCCTGGGAACTGCAGATCTCGGTAACACACATGTTCCATTCCCAGTCAGCACACATATGCACACCCACATACACGTGCATACAAACACACCTTCACACCACACTTGTCCACACACACTCCTGCGCTGCACATGGACACGTGTGAACACAGATGTGTACACTCATTTGCACACGCACATGTCATCAACCTAAGCAGGAAAGACTATTAATAACAGGTACACCTGTTTCCAAACAGAAAGGAAGGCGTGTGGGGGGGGGGGCTTCTGATACTAAAGCCTGTTTCAAAGGGTTGTTTTATTATACTTTCAAAACTGAGAGAAACAGGCCTGGAGACATGGCTTAGCAGTTAAAGCACTTGCCTGAAAAGCCTAATGACCTAGGCAACCCACGTTTGATTCCCTAGTACCCACGTAAAGCCAGATGCACAAATTAGCCCACGCATTTGAAATTCATTTGCAGCAGCTAGAGGTCCTGGTATACCCTTTCTCTCTCTCTCTCTCTCTCTCTCTCTCTCTCTCTCTCTCTCTCTCTCTCTCTCTCTCTCTCCTTGCAAATAAAAGATTTTTTTAAAAAATAAGACGAATAATATAGACACATTACATCCCATAAACATTTGAGAAGCACATGAATGGAAACCTTTGGGTCCCTCCTGTTTTAAGTGTGAGAAGGCGACAGCCTCACATTCCTTCCCCAGTGCCCACAGCTGGGGAAGGGCAGGGCAGGGTGCACACAGGCTCTAGTTCCTCATAGTGCATGGCTAGGGCAGCAGGAACAGAGACCACCTGGGAGCCTGTGACAGGAGGGGGTGAGCAGAGCCCGGAACACATGAAATAATTAATCCACTGGGGAATGGTGTAGAGTGGAACTTGATCTGCAATAACTTTGTTCATTTTCATGGAATCAATATTCAAGCCAGTATCCCTATTGATCAAGGTGATGTTGAAATAAATGTCTCACTTGATGCTAGGCACCTTCTAAGATTTGAAGTACAGGGCTGGAGAGATGGCTCAGCGGTTAAGGCTCTTGCCTGCAAAGCCTAATGACCAGGGTTGGATTCCCCAGAACTCACATAAAGCCAGACGCACAAGGTGGTGCATGCATCTGGACTTTGTTTGTAGCTCAGTGGCTAGAAGCTCTAGTATGCCCATATTCATTCTCTCTCTGTCTCTCTCTCTCTCTTTCTCTCTCTCTCTACCTCTCTCTCTCTCTGCTTGCAGTTAAATAACAATAAATAAAAAAAGATTTGCTGTACAGACTTGTACCTGCATGAAGAATAGAATCGGGCCCTTTCTGATCCTTTCCCCACCCCTCTTAGAAGAGGTCGTCACCGCCAAGTATGTTTGCTCTGCAAGCATATTTGTTGCAGTTCACAGGGCTGGGGAAGCAGCTTAGTGCTAACAGGTGCTTGCTTATAAGCCTGCCAGCCCAAGTTCAATGCCCTAGCACCCACATAAAAGCAGTTATAAAGCGTCACAATGAGCCTACAGCAATGACGGCAAAACCAGGAGATTCCAGAAGCTTGTGGGAGCTAGACGGGGGTACATGCACCCAAACACACACATAGACACACACACATACATACACACATACATACACATCACACACCACACACCACACACACACACATACACACCACAAACACACCACACACACACACACACACACACACACACACACACACACACACACACACACCACATGCACACACGCAAGGCCCTGTCTCAAGAAGAAGATGGAAGGTGAGCACAAACGCCCCACGGGTGTCCTCTAGGATCCAAACGTGTGCCGTGGTATATGCACATGCACACACATGCACATTGACGTTTTTAAAATATTTTTTACTTATTTGCAAGCAAAGAGAGACAGAGACAGGCACAGAGAGAACGGGTGCACCGGGGCCTCCAGCTGCTATGCATGTGCTTTACACGAGTGTTGGGAAATCAAACCCAGGTCCTTTGGCTTTGCAGGCAAGTGCCTTAACCACTGAGTCATCGCTCCAGCCCAACAATATTTTTAAAAGGAGTTTACAGTCCTACACATGTACCACAGTCCCAGTATTACCCTGGGCAGTTGAATTATGACAGATCTTGCTTCTGCTAACCACTTTTATATGTTTAAAAGTCACATAGAGTACATTTATTCTTTTATAATTAAGACCGGGGAATAAAAGAAGCACAATTCACTTTCCAGGTCTTAAAATAAAGTCATCCAACCCCAAAGAGGCTGCCCTGGGCCAAGCAGAGTCTGGAACCCATGGGCTCTCTAGGACAGGCTCTGGATTGTGACCACCATTAAGACCAGGCTCCTGCACCTGGTCCTCTCCTCATCCCCTGCACCTAACAGTCCCTTCCCTTCCGGTGGGATCAGGGTGTCTGCCAACCCCCACCAATCACTTTTCCTGATGTGGATTGCCTGTTTGGTGTGGCCCTGCCCTCGCCTGCCTGGCCTGGACAAACTAATCCTCACACCTCAGTGAGGACCAGCCCACCCCACTCCCCCGCCCCAGCCCCTGCTGCCCTTCAGTTCTCAATCAGCCAGAGTCGGAGCCCCTGGAAATGCCATCATTTCCCAAATGTTCCAGCACTCCTCCACGACATCTGGGAAGCTCAGCACAGCAGCACAGAACTCAGCGGACAGAGCTCACTAACGCTGCAGAGGTCCCTGCAGAGGCTGCAAAGAACACCACGGAATTATTGTCTTATTTTCCTAACCTAAAAAACATAATTGGAATAAAGCTGTCTATAAATTGACTTTTCTGTTAGCATTAATGACAACAGGTGTCCCTGGATTATGGCTGTCAAGGCTGACAGAGTCTGGATTCCTGAATCTGTTGATCTATCTGCCTGATGTTTGAAAGGTAGGCGCTCTAGTTCTGGCTTTATTCTAACTAATATCAAAAGCACTGCTAAGTGTCTGGGGACTCTGTCTCTATTGCTGTCCTGTGTGAAGAGCCCAATGACGGACCGTTTGTCTTTGTAGCCACATGTGGCTTCCATTACACTCTTCAATTTTTCATGGTTTCCAGAACTTTAAAGATCGGTAGCCACTCTCAGTTCTCACCACCTCAGGCTGCAGGCTGGTTCCATCAGGCTCCTGGGTCATACTCTGGCTCAAATTCCTAGGACACCCAAAGGGTATCTGCTTTTGATCCTTACAGCTAAGCTTCTCTCCAGCAACATGCCAATCCTTTCTGTTCCTAGCAGTTGCTACTAGACAGAGCTTGCAAGGCCCTGGGACAGCAGGACAGTGTTTGGAAAGCCCGTAATGTCAGCCAGGCTACCATGAACAGATGCTCAGAAGGCACACACTGACACATTCTCCACCAGAGGCTAGGAGATAGCTGTTCACTTCTTAAGGTCATTTGTGATGAAATCTACCTTCAGTCAAACTTGAGAATTGAAATATGAAATAAGTCAGGTGTGGTGATGCACACCTTTAATCCCAGCACTCGGGAGGCAGAGGTAGGAGGATCGCTCTGAGTTCGAGGGCAGCCTGGGACTACATAGTGAATTCCAGGTCAACCTGGGCAAGTGCAAGACCCTACCTCAAAAAAACAAAACAAAAAAAAGAGAAATAAACCCATGTGTACTGCGGCCCTGCCCCCCCATACACACCCACAGGCTTTATTGACTAACAGGATGCTCATGTCTCTTCCAATCTCTCCTTATGGTTGATTTGGACATGCTCACGTCCAAGGGCAGCTGCCTGCACAGCAGTGATGACTTCTCCTTGTGAGCCATGTCTTAGGAGTTCCTCAGCTTTCTGAGTTTTCACACACACATCAAGATCTTTTTCTTCTCTCGTATTGGATGGTTTCAGGCCCCAGGTGGCATAGTAGTAGGAATCAGCCCACCCCTCCCAGGGAGGCCAGGGACAGAGGGCAGACTGTGAGGGATCACACATAAAGTCACTTGAGATGAAAGGAAAGATGCCAACAACACGCTCTGTGGGGAGCTGGGGCAGAGGGCAAGCAGAGCTCAGCCCCTGCTGGCTTTTTATCGCTTTTCACCTTGGCCTCATGGCCGCACGGGGGCGCTGCGAGCAGGATTTTCCCCCATGTTACAAATTAATTCATAAGATTTCCCCCCCCCCAGAGATTTCACAGTGAGTACACATTAAACCCCACAAAGAAGAAATAGAAGATAGGATAGCGAGGTTCAGCAAGACGACTTGCACCCCTGCTTTAAATACCTAGCTGCATAGGCTGGAGAGATGGCTCAGCAGTTAAGAGAGCTTCCTGCATAAGCATGAGATCCTGAGGGGGGCTGAGACTCCTGAACCCACGGAAACAGCTGGGTACAGCCACGCAAGACTGGAACCCCAGTCCTGTGGGGTAACAGACTAGAGAATCCGCGAATGGCACACAAGGCTTGTCTCAGCATATAATACATGTACATGCACCACACACACACACACACACACACACACACACACACACACACACACACACACACACACACACAAAATCCCTAACTTGAGTTTGGGCACATGACCCAGTGGGTAGAGAGCTTGATTTGCAAGCATGATAAACTGAGTTTTTTAAATCCCCAGAATCCACATAAAGCCAGATGCAGTGGCAGGAGCAGATTCTTACAGGACAGCTGGCCGGGTGTACACAGTGGTAGAGAAGAGACTGTCTCAAACAAGGTAGATGATGAGGACCAGACACCTAAGGTGGTCCTCTAACCTCTACACCTGTGCCATGGTATGTGTGCACCTGAACACACACACACACACACACACACACACACACACACACACACAGAGAGAGAGAGAGAGAGAGAGAGAGAGAGAGAGAGAGAGAGAGAGAGAGGGAGAGAGAGAGAGAGAGATTTTTTAATTCCTAGATTTGGGGCTGGGTAGATGCTTCAGCAGTTAAAGGCATTAGCTTGTAAATCCTGAAGTTCTGAGTTCAATTCACCAGTACCCATGTAAAGCCAGATGCACAAAGTGGTGTGTGCATCTGGAGTTTGTACATGTCCAGGCTCCTTCTCCTTCTCTTAAATAAATAAATCCAATGTTAAAACATTTTAATTCCTTAGCTTCGTGCCTAATATCACACTAGAAAGTTACACATAAAACCAGGGAAACAGGTTGCCTTCTGTGTAGTGTGGAAAGGCACTCTGCTACATTGTTAGGACAAAACGGAAAGTTACTCACAGTAACAGCATGATCTCAAAGACTTTATTTAGCACAAAACTGGTACTTTGTGGTGTTCTTGAGTGGCAGAATATGGATTTATTTATATTTTTGTTCCTGTATATAAATATGTACAACTTTAACAAAACCAATATTCCCTGACCATCATCACTACTGGGGCGGGAAGATTTCCTCAGAGAAGCTGACCTTTGGCAGGGTTGAGGGTGGGAAGGGAATCCTACCCAGGGGCTCTCGTAGAGACTTTAAAATAACTATGTGATTGTTCCCAACTTTAGGTTATCTGACTAGCAGGCTAGAGACCCATCCCCTTGTTGCTGAGGGGTGAGTGCATGTCCTTGAACTTAAAGAACGGGTTTTCCCGACTTCCTCAGAGTGAGGAAGGCCCAGTCAGGCCCACTGTACCTGCTGAGTCAGATTCCACATTAATTCTAATTTCAGCCACTGGTGACTCAGGACCACGCGGAGTCTGGGAGGAAAGCACCTCCTTTACCATCAGCTGAAGCTGTGTCTCCTGCAAGGCTCAGTAGAAAAGGATCTCACCTGCAGTTTCAGAAAGAGCTGTTTGTCCATTGTCAGCCAACACTCCCCATCCCTGAAAATATCTCCACAGTCATCCTCTGTTTCATTGCAACCTAGGTTGTGGATGAGCTTTGTGTCCCCCCCCCCCAATTCATGTTAGAGTCCTCACCTCAAATGCCTATGAGGGTGACCTTATTTAGTGACAACATCTTGCAAAAGTAACTGGTTGAAATGAGATCTTCAGAGTGACCATAGTCCAGTGTGACCATTCTTACAGGAAGGGGAGATTTAGGTAGGTGCAGACACAAGAGAGGAGGGAGCTGGCACACAAGGAGAAGGTACATTGCATGGTCACCTCTCACCCCAGGGCAGGTTGACCTGAAGCTTCAAGAGAAGCAGCACCCATCTTACTTCTCACTTCACCCCTGGAACCGCAGGCGATGGTGTTCTGTTATTGCAGCTGCCGGATCTGTGGCCCCCAAAAGTTAGTCTGACTCAGAATAGCATTTTACTGAGACCCACAGTTCTGCTGCCTGTTTAGACCTAACTGCCAGACCTCTAGATGAAGCAGTGTCCTCCAGGCCCATAGTCAGTGTTTGTGGGGCAAAAGCTTGGAAACTTGCATAGCTGAGCTCCAACGCCATCACTATGTAGCTCTTTTGCAGCCAGCCATGGCCAGTGGAAAGACGAAGGCCCAGTAATGTCCCAGAGCCTGAGCAAACCACATAGCAGGCTCCAGGGGCAGGCAAAGCAGGCAAGAGTGGATGCCACGCTCCCCCATCATCCTGAGCTGGGCAGAGCAGTATAAGCCAGCTCCACCAAGGTCATCAGAGGTAGAGATGAGCAGTGGTCCCATGGCTGGTAGCAGAACCCCAGGAAGAGGCAACCAGATGGCTCATGGGAAATGACTATGGACTATGGAGGGCCAGAGAGTAGCTCCTATCCATACTGCTAAACCCAACACAGTCTTAAAAAATATTTATTTGCAAGCAGAGA
The DNA here is from genome assembly GCA_004024765.1 of Zapus hudsonius. Lineage (NCBI taxonomy): Eukaryota > Metazoa > Chordata > Mammalia > Rodentia > Dipodidae > Zapus > Zapus hudsonius. The sequence continues at coordinate 44,553 of PVHP010001072.1, forward strand.
TGAGAGAGAGAATGAATGGGTGAGCTCGGGCCTGTTGCCCCTGCAAACAAACTTCAGATGCATGTGCCACTTTGTACATCTGGCTTGTGTGGGTACTGGGGAATCGAACCTGGGTTGTCAGGCCTTACAAGCAAGGGCTTTTATCCACTGAGCCATCTCTCCAGCCCCCAACACTGCTCTTTGGATGAAACAATTGATAAATGAAGAGATTACTTTGTATTATATCAAACCTAGCTGACATTTCTTTTTCAGAATCCCCTGAACTACAGAAGACCACCTAGCACTTACTGACCTCTGAAAACATTTCATGACATAAAGTTAACCCTTGAGTGTCCTACAAATTTGTAAAAGCATTGGAAGTACAGAAAGACAGCAGTTAAGGAGTTTAAATGAAGGCTGGAGGCACCTTGTACAAGTGAGGAAACCAGCAGAAGACACACCGTGAAGACAGGATCCTCAACTCTGGGTCTGAAGGCCAGTTCTGTCCACCAAAGATAGAATGCATGCCTGCACCCCCAATTTCCTGGGGCTTAGGGGCCAGAGACATCTCCCGAGCCACCCTTGACTCATACTCAGCTCCATGCCAGGCTGCTTCCAGTGCACCCCGCTGCTCTAGGCCTCTTGGGAACCATTCCCCAGATGAACTCAATGAGTCTGGGTTCCCAGCAGTGCACCCCGCTGCTCTGGGCCTCTCAGGAGCCATTCCCCAGATCAACTCTCTGAGTCCCCAGCACTGTAAATGCAGCCTAAAGTCACAGGTCTCCCTGGGCTTCTGCTGGCCTTCACTGCCTTTGTCACCTATAGGATACGCAATAGCGCCAGGGAGTCAAGGATACACCAGGTGGGAATGACACTTCCCAACGGGAATGCTTTGAGGCCAGTGGGAGGCTAGAGTGACGGGAAGCTCCTTCCCCAGAGCCTGCAGGAAGGGCGGGAGCCCCCACAGCCTTGCAGACAGAACCGTCTCTAATCGAATCTAGGAAGCGGGAAGTTTTACAAACTCCTTGACGACTTCATGACTCTTCCATGCTCTGAGTCACTGTTACCACAGTGCATGATTGGCCTCAGACTAGCAGCATTCTGTGACCACAGTTGTGTGTTAAATGGACATCTATGGTTCTCACAACAGCCATGTAGGAGACAGAGACCAAGACTCTCCTGCTGTAGATATCAGTTCTCCCCAGTTCCTGTAGCCTAGGGAAAGCCCCCCAAATGCCTCTGTAGACACCAATCTCTGGAAGCTCGAGGCCTCATGATGTCCATTCAGACTGGTTAAAAAAAAAGAAAAGAAAAGAAACTGAGAACTGGAGAGATGGCTCAGCAATTAAGGCACTTGCCTGCAGAGCCTAATGACCTGGGTTTAATTCCCCGCTACCCATGTAGAGCCAGATGCACCAAGTGGTGCAAGTATCTGGAGTTCATTTGCATAGGCTATGGGACTTAGTGTGCTTTCTCTCCCCCCTCACAAATAAATAAATAAATATTTTTTTAAAGGAAGGAAGGAAAAAAAAACTGACCCTGAGGGGCTGGGGAGATGGATTAGCACTTATGCCCAAACATAAGGACCTGAGTTCAATCTCCAGCACCTGCACAAAGCCAGGCATGGCTGTGTATGCCTGTAACCCCATCACTGATGGAGGTGGAGACAGGAGGGTTCCTAGGGCTTATTAGTCAGCTAGCCGAACCAAAAGGGCATGGGGGGCTTCAAGTTCAATGAGGGACCCTGTCTTCCTAGAGGAAGACACCTTATATTTTCTTCTAGCCTCAGCAGAGTACACAGCAGTCATTACCTGCATACACACATGCATATGCCGAGCATGTGCGTGCACACAAACAAAAATAAATAAATGAATGAATGAAATGAAAGAACTGCCCCTGAGCCAATTCCGAGGGACCTCACATGCACCCTAGAAACCTCACCCATTACCCTGAGGCAGCACCCAGAACACACAGGAACAAGAGCAGGTGAAATGAAATAAAATCCTTCCTTTGCTCAATAAAGAACGTAATCCATAGCAACTGCTTCAAACGCCCCCAAATTTGTATTCCCTGATTCATCATTCCTCCTTGAGTTTATCTTGGGAAAAAATCCAAAATACTCGGAAGATTCATGTGGTGTAACATTCAGTGTGAGATGTGACCGAACAGTGAGGCTTCGGTGAAATGCACTCAGCTCAGCTCGCTGATCTTAAACATCTCAGGCCACTCAGGGGCTTCCTGGCAGTTTGTGGCGAACTTCCATTGCTCTGTGCAGGTGGCAATGACGGAAGGAGCCAGAGTCATTGAGACAATGTCAACTGTTTGGAAGACTCTCCTGTGCTATCACTGATCGTCACTAAAAGGACAGGCTTCGTCCCTCCCTTCTGAAGCAGGTCTGTCCCTGTTTGTACCCTCAGCACAGGTTGTCATGTTACACATTGCTCTCCGCTTGGGATGAAGACAGCCCAGCTCTAGGTCTCCGTCATCCTCATTGTCCCCTACAAATAGACACAAATAAGGTGATGATGTTGTTAGAACTCATTCCTACTGCCCCCAAGGACACCCTGGGGACTAGATTCCATCACAACTGTACCTGGATTGTTCAGCACCTGAGAGGCCCCAAAGCCACGGGCAAGCTCTGTGTCATCCCCTTGTCCCCATGGGTCTCCTGGGGTGGAGATCCTGGGGCCCTCATTGAATTCCCTGCTCTATTTCTATCTCCTGGGCACATTTTCTACACTAATTTTTTAAAGTATTTTTTTCAAATATTTTATTTATTTCCAAAGAGAGAGAAGGAGAAAGAGAATGGGCATGCTAGGGCTTCTAGACACTGCGAATGAACTCCAGATGCATGTGCCACTTTGTGCATCTGGCTTTATACAGGTACTGGGGAATCAAACCCAGGTTGTTAGGCATTGCAGGCAAGCACGTTAACCACTGAGAAATCTCTCCAGCCTTGTTTTTTAAAAAATATATTATTTATTTATTTCCAAGGAAAGAGACAGAGTCATTTTCTACATTTCTACAAGCCCACCCCATCGTGACTCCCAATGCATTGGCCCTACAGCATCTCCCCAGGGACATTTATCTGGAGGCCCAGAGAGACACTTGCAGGCTCTGGTGGGACAGGGGCCCCTTGTCCATGCTGGAGAACAATCTCTAACCATGGAAAGGGACACCCCTTCCCCAACCCAGGCAGCCTCCTCCCCAGAATGGCACACACACACACACACACACACACACACACACACTGCACAGAGGCAGGAGTGCAAACAAGCTGGAATGCCACATGGATACAGAGCAAATGAGCTCTCACACAGCCCTGCTGGGAAGGCAGAGCTGAACCTAGAGGACCCAAGGGCCGTATGGGAAGCAGAAACAGACCCTCATCTGTACCACACTGCTCAGCTCCTGAGTCCTGAGGGAGAGCCCACCGAGCACCCTCCAGGCTCCAGCAGCTTCCAGCTACATTCACTTCGGAAACATTTCTGCAGCTTCTTGTACCCTGCCCGTGAGTCAGCAAGTCCACTCCCAGATATTTTCCCAGGAGGAAGAAAACAGGTTCCTGCAAAAACCTAGAGAAGTATTCATCTCACCACGCTAATCAGAGCTGGAAATGACCCAACAGCCACTAAAGACAGAGGGTGGATAGCTGCTTTTATTCACACCATACACGCTGCAGGGCCATTCTGAAGGAGAGATGCCAACACGCAGCCCAGAGAAGTCTCAGATAGGGTGTCAAACACTATGCTGGGTTTTCACTGCTACATAACCAACCACTGAAGCCTTTGACTTAAAACAATAGCACGAATCTACAACCAGGCCCAGCTCCCATGGCTGGGATTTGGGATGGGCTGGACGTGTCGGCTCTAGTTTGCCTCCTAAGGGTTGTGTATGAAGCATTAGCAGGGCTTGTTTACCCAAAGGCCCGAGTGAGGTTGAAGGTCACTGCAGGGAGGCTCACTCCACACTGTGGGCAGGAGAACTTCATTTCTCCTCAGGGCCTCTCCACAAGGCCCCTGGAAAGTACAGCAGTAACCCACATGACCCACAGTGACCCACTGATGAGTGAAGAGGAAGACATATTCCCTTTGGAAACTAGGCTGTGAGTCGCACATGGTCACATGTTCAGGGAGGGAGGGAGGAGATGCAGACAGAAGCACCAGGGGGTGGTGCTACACTACCATAGGGCCATTGCAGGCATACACTATGCATCTGGTACTGACGCACGGGGCAAAGCTTACAGCAGTGATCACTCTGAAGGGTGGAGCCTAGACAGGGCAGGGACACATCCAGGCCCCTGGGGCTGGGTGGTGGTGACAGGGGTGTGTGCCAAGCCCTGGCTCTCACGTAACAGGTGCACTTTACTGTCTGCAGGTTAGCTCGCCCTCATTAGCTCACTCTCTTGCTAGTGTCTTCCACCTGCTGCCATAGGAATAATGTCCTTTCCCTGACATTACAAAGCTTCCCCTCCAAACTGTAGAGCAAAATAAAACCTTTCCTCCCATCCAAAATGAAAATTCAAAATCCATGGTGGGGAAGGTGTCAGGATGTTATGTGCCTTTTCCTAGAGAGGCATGAACACATGTCTACTCACCCCAGATAGGGCACCCATGACAGACCAGAGAAATGATTGGATCCAAGTCTCACTTGGTGAACCAGTGAGTTTATTGGGGTTCCTTCCAGAGCACAGGGAAAGAGTTACTAAGGGGACCATAGATGACCCCAGAACATCCACACCACAAAAGATCTCAGCCTAGCATAGATGAAAACATCCTTCTCCATAGACGGAGTTCCCCCTTCAATTACTCTTTGTGGTAGTTTCAATAATGTCCCCCAATAGAATTTATTATAATTGTGTTTATTAAATTGTTAATTGTCTCCAGCCAGTTCTGGTTGGAGGAGGTGTGTCACCTTGGCCAGATCCTAGGGTTCACTCCTAAGGTGTTTCTGGGGTGGGTCTGAAATTCTAACTATATATATGCAAAAAGCAGTCTGAACTTAAGCCTGGAGTTCCTTTTGTTTGCTAGTTTGGAGTGTGCTTGCTTGCTTGCTTGCTTGAGGTGCTAGTGGTGGGCTTCTGTCTCTGTCTCTGCTTGGATCTGTGAAAGAGAGCCAGCCTTTTTCCTTAACTTCCCCTGGGTCGTTACTTCAATAAATACTTTCCTCCCCAAATTGTGCCTGGTTTAGAGATTCATCCCAGCAATGTGTGACTGACTATGACACCCTCTATGGACTCTTGGGCACCTCTGGAGATCACATGCATCTGGGAGGTTCAGGAGAGAGTGGCTGGAATCTCAGGTGAGACACTAATGTCATTCTGCACACCCTCTTTCTGTAAAGGAACCTCAACAGGTCTTATCTTGTTAGAGGTCTCGTGTGGATAATCACAGCTTCTCTAAATAAAATAGTAACCACTGGGCTGGAGTGAGACTCAGCAGTTAAAGATGCTTGCTTGCAAATCCTGAAGGCCCCAGCTTGATTCCCCAGTACCCACATGAAGCCAGATTCACAAAGTGTCTCATGCATGTGGAGTTTGTTTGCAATGGCAGGAGGCCCCAGTGTGCCCATACTCTCTGTGTGTCTGTCCTTCTCTCTCTCAAACAAACAAATTAAAAATATTTTTTAAAACCAATAACAGCTATATGAGGCCCACAGGATAATATTCAACAAACACTGTAAGCTTCCTATAGGTGCGGAGGGAGCCAACCTGCAAAACGAGAGTGCAGACTGATTGGAATTTGGAGAGAACAAGTTTTATCCCATTTGGAGAGAGGCAAGCCACCAGGTTTCTGGGACCCTTGAAGCTAATGGCATTCAGTGAGGATGTTGGGGACTCTGGAAGCCCCCAGTAGCTCCATGTCCTGTGCTCCCTTCATTCTGGATCAGGCCAACACTTGGTCATGTCACCTGACACTCTGACTCTGAAACACTCAGAACCCCTGGGACTCTAGACCCACAGACACATGAGTGAAGAACACAGGTTGCTAAAAGTCATCCTGTTTGGGGACAACCTATCAGAGGGGCTATTGTACATATTGCTCCTTGACCTTCCCTCTTGCTTACCCTAGCCGACCAATCACCTAACTCCACTGGCCATAGCCTGAAATCCAAACATGTCTGTGACATTCTCTGTTGTGAGGAAGAGGCTGGCTGACTCCATTGCGCTAGGTTAAATATGGTGGTCATAGCCTCCACACGTGCTCAAAGTGCAAAGAAACCATTTCAGTGCCTGGCAGAAATTGCACTGAAACAGTTTGGTGGGCATAATATATGCATTTAACCATACAACAGTAGGCATTGGGGCTCATGACCTCCCTACCATAGGCTTTTGACTAGGTCTTTAGTACCAGGCATGTATTCCCTCCTATGGAGCAGGCCTCCAGTCCAATTAGAGAATGGTTGTTTTCCCCCCATAACAGATGTGCCACTATTGCCCCAGTTGGCCATTTGGTCTGGCTGGCCAATCTTAAGACTTGCAAGGTCCACTGCTGTTCACCACCGTTGATGACTTTCTCTCCCATAGGGCTGCATGCAGCCATAGCTTTTCCAGCTTTCTGTCAGCTGGTTAAAGGGAGGAGGTTTCCAGCTCAGTTTCAGCTTGATTTCTCAGTGACCTGCAGCTGAAGCATATGTGGTCTTCAGCAATAGGGTCTTACCATCTTGTTCTGGTGGACAACCAAGAACCTTGGCAATGGTCTGTCATGTTTTGGGGGCCTCAAGAACCTCCCTAGCCAACAACTCACTGGAAGGTATCCCATCTCTGGCACTAAAATTTTTCTAGTAACAATCTATGTCTTCTGGGTTGCCATTATCCAAAGAACTAGGTTTCCATATGGTTTATTCTAAGCCTCTTAAATTTTGATTAACCCAGTCGGCTAGTTAGCTCAGTTGGTTAGAGCGTGGTGCTAATAAATTTTGATTAACCCTCCTCCCACCCTTCCTTTATTCAATAACTTCTCCTGACATCTCTCAGGCCATTGCACTCCTAGTAATCTGTTCATCTATTTACATATATGCAATACCTTCCCCTTAAGTCTCCCCTCTCTCCTCCCTCCCTTATAGCCCCTGTCTAGCTTACTGGCCTCTACTACTGACTTTCACTCCAAATCACATACAAATCTAAACATTTGTAGCTTGCATACACATATGAGAGAGAATTGGTGGCATTTGGCTTTCTGGGCCTAAGTTACCCCATTTAGTATGATCCTTTCCATATCCATCCATTTCCCTGCAAATTTCATAATTTCATTTTTCTTTTCCACTGAATAGAACTCCATTTTATAGATGTATCACATATTCATTATCCATTTATCAGTTGAAGAACAGCTAGGTTGGTTCCATTTCCTAGGTATTACAAATAGAGCCAAATATACATGGATGAGCAAATATCTCTAAGGTAGTGAGTAGAGTCCTTAGGATATATGATAAGGAGTGGTATAGCTGGGTCAGATGGTTGATCGATTTTTAGCTGTCTCGGGAACCTCCATATTGCTTTCCCCAATGGTCATAGCAGTTTACATTCCCACCAACAGTGTAGAAGTTTTCTGTTTTCTACACCCTCGCCCAAAAGACACCATAGTGCTGAGAAGAAGTGACAGTGGAGTGTCAAGCACTGATCCATCTCTATCACACCTTCTAAGGCTCAGGGTCTATTGCAGAAGAGGTGGAAGAAAGATTGTAAGAGCCAAAGGAAGGGTAGGACTGCTTACAATGCAAACTTTCAGACACAAAATGGCCTTGAAATTCATGGCTTTGCAGTGTCTGACACTATCTACACAAGACCTTCATAATGGAGAAAAAGATGATGACATCAAAACAAAATAGAGAATAATTGAGAGGGGGAGGAGTTATGACAGAGGGTGAATTTGAGAGGGGGAAGTGGGGAGGGAATTATCATAGTTTATTGTCTATAATTATGGAAGTGTCCAATAAAAAAGTTTTTAAAAGAAGCTGGAGAGATGGCTCAGATGCCTTCAGAACCTAAGGACCCAGGTTCAATTTCCCAGTACCCACATAAACCAGATGCACAAAGTGGCACATGCATCTGGAGTTTGTTTGCAGTGGCTAGAGCCCCTGGCAGGCCCATACTCTCCCTCCTCCCCCATCTATCTACTTAAAAATAAATAAAACATTTCAAAACAAGTTTAAAATAAGAGAAAGAAGAAAGAAAGAAGGAAAGAAAGAAAGAAAGAAAAAGAAAGAAAGAAAGAAAGAAAGAAAGAAAGAAAGAAAGAAAGAAAGAAAGAAAGAAAGAAAGAAAGAAAGAAAGAAAGAAAGAAATTGCACTGAGACCTGCAGAGGGCACTGCTGGCCCCATTCCACGAACCCCAAAATTCATGTGCTCCAAAGCAAACCTATTCCTTGGTCTGTGAAGGGACCAGGGAATGTGTGAGGCTCAGGCACACAGGTTGCCTGAGCTCCTGCTGCAGACCCTGGCCTCCAATAAGAAGATGCCAGGTCCAGGAGGTCCCTCACTCAGGAGGGGTCTGGAGCATGGGCTTGCTAGGAGGTACACCTGGTAGACCTGAGAAGCACCTTTCTTAGTTCTAAGCAGACTCCAAGAAGGAGGGCCTGAAGGTCCCAGGATGGTATAACAAATTACCATAAGCCATATGAGATCAGCAGAACAAACATTTAGGAGGCTGAGGACTGAATTCAAGAAGCTGGTGGACCAGAGCTCACTCTGAGGCCCAAGGAGAGACCCTCTGGCTCTCCAGCAGCCCCAGGCATTCTAGGCCTGTAGCCTCATCACTCCAGCATTTCCCCCTGGCTCCTCCTAATCTCCTGTCTCTCCAGGAACTCTTGGACATTTAGGACAGCAGCGAGTCTGGATAATCCTCTTATCTCTCCTCTCTAATCTAATCACACCCACACTGTCCTTTCTCCTGTTTGGACAGAGGTCATATTCACAGGTTCCAGGATCAGGACATCTCATTGGCAGCTGTCATCAGTCCTTCCACAGCAGGACAGAAGCTGTGCATCTCTCCCTGGCTGTGAACAGAAGGCACAGCTCTGCCCAGCCTGTGCAGTACTGGGCTCCTAGGAGGGCACTGGCTATGTCAGGCTTCCCAGGGAAGCTGGAGAGCACCGTGGTTGCTGCACTAAAGGAAAGTCATAAGCCAGGGACGAGCAGCCTGCACAGGAACTGCCATGGTCTCGAACCCTGGGAGCTCCCATGACCTGGCCACTGTCCCTGGAATTCATTCTGTTGCACATCCGCTTTCAGGTGTCTGTGGTGTCCCCAGTAACCTTTTTACAGAGAAATCCCCAGATGGCCTGTTTGTGGAACACAGACCTCAGGGTCACTGCAGAGAACAGGATGGACTGTGCTGTGGATGCCATAGAGTCTCCCAGGAACCCCAGCCAGTGGGACCCCAGCTGTGCAGCGGCGTGAGTATAGGATCAGATGGGTGCTGAGAGGGTCCTCTCCCTGGCTCACTTTTTACAGGAGTTGGGGACTGTGTCACTTCTGAGGTACTGGAGTCCTGCAAGGTGAGCTCCAAATAGTCCTCCCTGGGGATGGGCTTGCCTGGGGTCATGCGGATGCCAGACTGGGAACTGGTGCCAGTGGACAATGCCGGGTCTCTACCCATGACACAAGAAAGCCATCTGTCCTATATATGCCACTCCCCACAGAGAGGACCACAGTGAGAACTCTGCTTTTGTTTTAAAGAATCTGAAGTTCTTATGTGTTTCTAGCATTCACACTTACTATAGTACTGTTTTCTTTTTTCCATTAAAATCTTTTCAGTAACATTTTTGTACACCTCTAATGTATTTTGATCATGCCTTCCCATTGCCTTCTCTGGCCCCCCTCCCCCATACCCTTTCCAATAAATCCTTCCCCCCCCCCCAATGCTGGGGATGTAACCCAGGAGCCTCCACACTACTTTCCACAATGGGTGAGCACACCTTCCTTGAGCATGCTTGACAAGCACTCTTAGCCCTGGGCTGCAGAAATGCTCCAGTCTTATGATATTCATAAAATACATATCTCTGTCAGAGCACCAAGGAATAAAAACCACTAAAGAGCCACCTGGAGGAAGTGGGAAATTTGAAAGACCCCAGTGAATGAGAGACAGTGGAGAAGCAGTAATAATTATGGTTGACAACGTTAATGAACTCCTGTCCCTTTGATACAGAAATAGGGGTTCCTTGCCAATGTACCAATATGATATGGGAATTGGAGTATCTTGGCTGTTGGTTGGACTGTAACCCAGAAATTAGGGTACCAGACTGTCACCATCACTCAAAACTTCCATTGAGTCGGTAGCCACAATCCTTATTAATTTAAAAAATTAAAATCTACAGACCAGAGGGTAAATTTAGAGAAATTTTATTAGATTATAGATAAAAGTTAGGAGAAGGAAGGAAGACAGCAGGAGAGGGGTTCCAGAAGTGGAACAGCCCACCTAGATACCCAGACCGGGGTCCTTTGTAGGTTCTAAGTGGAGGCCAAGCTAACCAGCCAGAACACCAGGTTTCTAGGAAGAGATCGCATTTAATCCTTCCAGGAATCTTAATCCTCCAGGAAAAGAGAACTCTTTTCCAGGGAGGGACTCAGGTTAAGTTTAAGAAAAAGACATCTAAGAAACTCCTTTAGGCAGAAAGAGAAAGGGAAACCCAGGATCTCCTCTGACCTCTAGCCAAGTGGAGACTCTAAGGACAGGCTCAAGGACTTCCTCACTTTTAATTGAGGGCACTGTCACCCTTCAACTGCCTCCTTTTCTAAAGAAAGCCAGCTCTACTGCCCACTCTCAGTGTGGGCCTCCACCTCATCTAAGACAGTCACTCACTCACTGATTGGGTTTCCAACTACTGTATCTTTTCTATATGTCATTAAAACATAACAAAACTTGCTGCTGTATTCATAATAGCTAGGAAATGGAATCAGCCTAGATGCTCATCAACTGATGCATAGATAATGAAGATATGATTTACACAATGGAGTTTTATTCAACTATAAAATTATGAAATTATGAATTTTTCAGGGAACTGGATAGATCTGGAAAAGATTATACTTAGTGAGGTAATCCAGTCTCAGAAAGTTAAATGCCACATGTTCTCTCTCATATGTGGAGCCTAGCTTCAAATGTTTAGATTTGTATGTCATTGGGAATAAGAGTCAGTATGAGAAGCCACAAAACCAGAAAGGAGCCATGAGGGAGAGAGGAAGGGCAGGAGGAAGGGGGGAGAGAGGGAATGAGGGAAAGAGGGAGAGAGGGGGGAAAAAGGCTTAAGGGGGGCATAGTAGATCTGTAAGTACAGGGGCAGAATACTAGGGTCAGAATGGTCTAAGTGGGGTCAGGGAAAGAGGAGGGTTTATCAAAGTTAAAGACGTTATAAATAAACCATATGGAAACCTACCTCTTTCTTATGTATGTATAGTATATGTGTGAATACATATAAACACACATATATACATATATTCACACACATATGTGTGTGTGTGTTAAAAAGAGTTTTGGGGTGGAGAGATGGCTCAGCAATTAAGGTGCTTGCCTGCAAAGCCCAACAACCCAGGTTTGATTCCCCAGTACCAATGTAAAGCCAGATCCACTCATGCATCTGGAGTTTGTTTGCAGCAGCTGGAGGCCCTGGCACACTCATTCTTTCTGTCTCCTCCTCAATTCTCTTCTCTTCTCTTCTCCTCTCTTCTCTCTTCTCTCTCTTTCTCCCTCCCTCTCTCTCTCTCTCTCTGCTTATAAATAAATAAATAAAACTATTTAGAAAAGTCTATAGCTTAGGGAGTTCATAAGCTCTAGGGGAAAATACTAGGTTATTTGGCTGAATGAATATATTGTGCCCATCAAACTGCTCTCTAATCACTTATGTTTATGCTCATATGCACAAAGTGGTTCATGCATCTGAAGTTGGTTATATGCTACTCTCACTTTCGGTTAGAGAAATTTCTCTTTTCAGATGGTGGTAACCCCTGGGGAAACCAAAAACTCATCAAAGTGCTGAGAACAAGAGATAGTAGAGTGTTCAGCACGAAGTGAGACATCTCTATCACACCTTCCAAGGCTCAGAGGCCATTGTAGAAGTGGCAGAAAGAATGTAAGAGTCAAAGGAAGGGGAGGAGGGCTTTGTAATACTGTCGTTCAGACACAAAGTGACCATGGCATTCATGACCTCACAGTGGCTGATACTACCTACAAAAGACATGCACAATAGGAGGGGGAAACTGATGACATCAAAACAGAAGGAAGACTGGTTGGAAAGAAGGGATTGAGTGGAAGGAGGTTAGGGGCAAGGAAAAGGGGAGGGTGGTGGGAGGGGCTTATGATCATGGTATATTGTCTATATGTACGGAAGTTGTCAATAGAAAGTTTTAAAACACATATTAAGATTCAAGACATAAGAAATACTTAAGTAATGAAAGGCATACCGTGCTCATGAAAGTTCTGTTAAGTTCACTGAATCCTAATGAAAATTCCAACAGAAGCAGGTTTCTAAAATTCACAGAAGCCAGGCATGGTGGTTCATGCCTTTAGTCCCAGCACTCAAGAGGCAGAGGTAGGAAGATGGCTGTAAGTTTGAGGTTACGCTGAGACTACATAGTGAATTCCAGGTTAGCCTGGGCTAGAGCAAGACCCTATCTCAAAAAACCAAAATAAATAAATATATAAATCAATCAATTAATTAAAATTCACAGAAGAGATAAGCTACAAAAGTAATAAAGAAATATTTGACCAAAAAAAGTGGGGAAAGGTGAGAGTATTCCCTACCAGGTAGTCAGGAGTACCGTCACACTTAGTAAAGAAAACCTCGGATCACTGGCACAGCAATGGTCAAATGACCCGGACAGACCCATGCATGTGGAAGAATTCAGCAAATCATGGGCAAGCCGTTCAGATCCACAGGGTCATAGGTTTCAGCTTTCTGAAGCAGAAGTTCTGACGCCCTAAGAAAGCATCTCCAAATGTTTTCAACACTTTGTTCTGGGGTGTCGGGGATCTCTCTGTGCACACAGCAATGAGAGCTGCCTACAGTTGACTTGGGGAACTCATGCTTTTTTTCCTGAGCTGACCTAGTTATTCCCATATTCAAACTGGCTCTTCTAATCAGAGCCAAGGGACTGTTGAATTTGTAAGGAGCTCAGCTCCAGAACCACCAGCCTGGACAGCTGGGCCCCAGGTCAGGACTGGGCAGCTGCTGTCCACAGGGAAGGCCATGTGGGCCACATCCTCTGGTCCTTGCCTAGTCTGGTGGAAAACCAGAGCCATGGCCAAGAGCTGGTTATTCATGGCCACAAATACAAGGCAAACACGTGTTCACATGATCAATGACGGCTAGCAAGCCTGCTGTGCTTGAGCCTCCTTCCATGTGACCATAAATGAGGCTGAGCATACCCCCATGCACCAGAAACCCCTGCAGACTTCCTCTGACACAGGACAAGCCTTATCCTCCCTCCTTCCTCCTTCCTTATTTCTTTGATCACACAGGCACCTCCTAGCCTCTGCACTGCTACACACCGTAACAGTCACAAGCTACGACAGGTCCTCACGGAAGCCTTGTCTTAGTGCTATCTGCCTGTTCACCTTCAGAGTGGGGACCCAACTTCTCCATCATTGGCTCCTCATCTGCCCAGATCCCTAAGGCTGACAACTCAGTTGTCACCTGTAGTGGGAGGATGATGTGCACATTAGGGCAGCTGTGACCTTCTTTGGACCAACCTAAGAAAGGCAGAAATATAAGCTAGTGTTAGTGGTCATGGTGGGGGGACCTGGGTGAGTGTGCGGCCTCCCCATGGATGCAGAGCTAGCATTCCATAGGAGCCAGGAAGCCTGGGTACCAGGACTCACCATGAGGCACTTCCTCAAATCATGATTCCCACGTGGGGGGACCCCAGACTTAACTGCTCGCACATCTGTGGTGTGGGAAGGGCTGGAGGTAGACCTGGTCCAGGGCCAGGTTTGAGCCTCCCTGCTGGCCATGGGAACAGACATCTGGTAAGGAAGGTCATCTCCCTTCAGAGATCCAACCTGCAGACAGGGGCCTGGGGAGGCCAGCAAGGGTGACCATGCCAACATGCATGTAACTCCTTCCCAGGGATGTTCCTGCTGCTGCTTCCCCTGGCCAGTCTGCATGCACTAGTACCCATCATCCTGGGTGCCAAAATGTCCTTCCATGAATGCAGGCCAGCGGAGGCCCTGTGTGGGTTTCCTGGAGAGGCTCTTGACTGGTCAGGCCCCCCCCCCCTGCAGAGGCTGTCATCCTGCTGCCAATCCTGGATGTCAGCTCAGTGTTTCTCACCTGTGTAGCCATGGCCCTCGGTCCAGGTGAGAACATGATCCCAGGTGGAATAATACACCTACTCCTAGCAGCTAGAGGAGCTCAAAACAGTACACATTACACATTTATATCAAGGCTCCCCCAAACAAGGTCATCAGTCCCATGACTGTGGATAAAGTGCCTGGGAAAAGACTAAATTAAAACAGAACCAAGAAGTAATCAGACAGGACAAGGAGACACCTGGGCTGGGAACAGACTCGGGCTAATACTCAGGATGATGTAACCCAAGGTCATATCATCACAGGCCTGCTATGACCTACAGATTAGCCAGGGCCAGTGGGTCACTATGGCTGTCACCCTGCAGCTCCATCAGCTCTGGTATCACCCACCAGATATAATGAACCATACTGGATGGGTAAGTTTGGACGACTCCAAAGAAAGCCCTTCTAGAGTCTCTACTGCTTTTGCTCTGAGTAATGGCACCAGGAGGACAATCCTGATCCTTTTTGGCAACCAGGATTCTCCTACCACTGTCACCAGCACCACAGCCCTGTGGGCCTCCATTTGTCAGCACAAGATCACACACACACACACATGCACGCAAACATGGGCTATTGTGGGTTTTCTGCCCTGTGTGTCTGGTTATAACAGAAAGGTAGAAGTCTAGGGATAATATTCTCTTGCATATTCTGCCCACCTGCCACACAGTCCAGCTCAGGGTCAGCCCACAGTGACTCTAGGACTCCAGCCCTAACTCTGCCTGTACATACTGAAAACCGCCTCATATCTGACTCTGTATAGTATGTCTGGCTGGGAAGGAGAGGGTGAGGTGGTATTCAGTAGAGAGAGGGTAAAGTTGACCAAAAGTTCCACAAAGGTTACTGTGGGCAACAGCTCCCTGCCTGCTGGCATCTGCTGACACTGTCCTTACTGCGGTCTCTGCTCACATGGTGGGTAAGGAAGACACCTATGAGGGGACACGCTGTCAGACTGTGTGCATGTGACAATGTGTGCCAGACACATCCTCATCAACCTTCCTGCCCATAACACATGGGAAACTTGTCCAAACAAAAACAAAGCAGTTTAGAGTTTAGCAAGTGATATCATCCGCTGAACAGTGTTACTTTCTTTTTTTTTAATGTTACTTTCACTGGTGTGACATTGATCAATTACGGTTGATTCTAAAGGGCTTACTCAGGGATCAGGGTGGATCTAAGAGGACCTGATTTTTTTTTCTTTTTTTTTTTCATCTTCTTTTGGGACCTGATTTTTTAGTATTATTGTGTTATGTTTTATTTCCCTTTGGAATTCTGAGAGTTTCATGCAGCCCAGGCTGCCAAAGATGACCTTGAACTTCTGCTTCTCCTGCCTCCACTGCCCAAGTCCTGGAATTACAGGTATGCACCATCACACCTGGTGTTATGCAGTGCTAGGGAGTTTCATGGACATGGCTGCAGTCCCAGCACTGATATCCAAACTGGAGACTATGACAAAGTCTAGTCTGGGCACCCACAACTGGCCTCTGGACAGCCTCGGCAGACCCTGTCACTTCCATGGCTCCTAGGACTGCCACTTCTCAAACACAGCTGGCCTGAGACAATCCTTGAGGCCCATGGGGCTTTATAGCTATACTAAAGGAAGCGGGGTTCTGCAGGGCTGGGGCCTGTCGTGCTATGGTCCTTAGGCTTTGCAGGCAAGCGTCTTAACCCCTGAGAAATCCCTCCAGTCCAAGAGGTTCCATTTTTAAAGCATCAGCTTTAAATACTTTTGTTAAGCAAGTGGCCAGTGTATTCATAAGAACCCTCTTGGCAGAAATTTTTAGAGAGCTCCTGGTCACTTCTGCCCTTTATTTTAATGAAACTGGCCTTTGTTTCTTTAAGTGGAACTTCCAACTCAGACTCTTCAGTAATCCCCAGAAATCCCTCAACAGGGAATTTTGGTGTGACCTCCTCACACACAGTGGGGGCCTGCCCCCTCCTTATCAAAACCAGAAGTCACCCTGACACTCAGGACTAGCTCTGTTCTCCTCCCTGTAGCTCTGTTCCCCCATCCGGAGCCATGTTTTCCCACCAGGGAATAGCCAAAATCTCAGTGAAGGACAATGAGCAAGGAAGTGGGTGTGGTCAGAGCAGGCTAGTGAGCACACAGGTGCTGGAGTGGGGACTGAAAGACGCTCCTCACTCTGACCTTCAGGCAAAGACCCAAGAGTATGAATGGTGGGGGTGATGACATCACAGGGTATGGGTCACCCACATACAGGTCAAGACAGTTCCTTGATGATTCAGCCACATCCAGGCAGAAAGCTCAAGCAAGACACGCCTGGCCTGCAGGTGTCTGAGAAAGCCATGCTTTCTGCTTCAGAGTCAACTGTCAGTGTTTCTGGAGAGAGAGGGGGGGGGGAAGGCTCCTAGATGGGGCTCTTGATTCCTTAGTGGACAGCACCTTCCAGACAGGACATTGGTATCCATATATCAGCAACATGGGGTGGCCAACTGAGGTCAAGGTTATAGTCTGGCACCTTCTCACCACCTCACTTGTGGTAAAACATAAACAAGTCCACAGGCCACAGCAGCATTTAATTAGCTTCTACATCTAGCCTTCTACCTCCCAAATTCATGAGCTGCCTCAGAAATCCATGGGTTCAAAGTTACCCTCCAAATACTCTGAGTGAGGTACTTCTGAGTGGACTGAGAAAAAGGGACAGGCAGGTGCAGTCCATGGGCCAGGAGGTCAACCCAGAGCAGGGATCACGTGAGGTAGAGACCCGAGCTCTGATGGCAGCTGGGGTGAGACTATAAACCAGAACCCCTATGCTCACAGCTCACCTATTACTCAGAAATTCCCAAAATGATGTGTCCGGGGCAGATGAGGCACTCCTCTGGATTTTAAAGCCACTGTGTGGACCCAACCTGTGTCCTGCACCCCCTAAGAGCTGGGTCCAGCCCATGGATGCTCCCTACAGGTAGGGCGGAAGTCCCAAGTGAGGCCCAAGGTGGAAATCCCAGAGACCTTGCCTGCTGGTACAATGGTGAACACTGGTCCTTCCAGCTTTACTGACCAGGACTGCAGGTAGCCTCATCCTGGTTCATGCATGGACCCCTCCCACCCTCCTACTTTCTGTTTCCTGAAGCCACGTGGCATTTATTGGGTAGGCGTCTCCACATGTCAAGCTTGCCATGTGGCACCCTGGGAGAGGACAGGCTGGACACAGGACTGCCTGAACTCCTCCACCCTCCATAGGTGGGCTTGTGGAGTGGCCCAGGGCAGGAGACAAAGGTAGTCTCACAACTCCTCTGGAGATTTCTCTAGGGCTTAGATAGTCCAAGAGCTGTTTGGATTTTGTCAGTGCCCTTGGAGAAATTGGGAAATGCTCACACAGAAGTGGACAGCCCCAAAGCCCTCTAAAACAGCTCAGTGCTCACGCTGGTTTCATCCTGCTCTCTGGCGGCTACCCCAACCACCTTGGAGTCTCTACGAGTAGAGCGTCCTCACCTGAGGTGCAGGCACCAACCTGCTCCAGTGCAAGTCTCAGAACCCAGGCCAGGACTAAGGCATCAATGGCCTTGCGTCCTCTGGGACAGGTAGCAACCTGCCCATGCGGCAGGGCTCAGAACCCAAGCCCAGCTCCTCAGGGGTCAGCACCATTATCTTCTCTGGGGCAAGGCTTTACCTCTGTAATTCCAGTGCCAGCCCAGCACTGGAGTTGGAAACTGAAATGTGTGAACCATTCCATGACTTCTCTGAAGGCCGCTTACCTGGCCCTGCCAGAGGAGGAAGCAATCAGGGTGACTGATGGGAGGAAAGCCAGCAGCACCAAGGTCCTGTGAGCATGGGCTAGGGGTTCTGATTTCCCCTGTCCTTCAACAATAAGCCTGGCCACTAGACAAGGGCTGTGGTTTCGCCCAGGATAGATCTGCCTCAAGACCTCAGCTGAGGTTGTGCATACTTTGGGTCATTGGGAAAGAGCTGTGCACACCCCCATGCAGGAGCTCAGGAGAGTTTGTGTGTCATCAATACTGTACTCGGGTTCTCCCTGCTTCAGAAATGCCAGCTGTAGAATGGAGGAATCGAAATTGCCCACTCATCCCCCCAATGCTTTCACGGGAGGGTCTGGAAAAGTCCCCCACCTGGCAGAGAACCCTAACCGCAGCTCAGAGCTGCTTTCCTGCACAAGGAAGAGTGTCAAGCAGTGTAGCCTGATGGTGGCATCTTGTGAGGGCCCTGGCCATGGCACAATCCTATGAGTGTGACTCTGATGACACAGGTAACCTGTTCCAAAGACATAGCCAGAGATGTGCCCAGGGAAACGAGGTAACATCCTGCAGAGTCTAGGTCTCATGAGCAAGGAGCTGTAGATTAACGATCAACTCCTGAGGGCTCAGAACAACCAACACCATAGTAGCCCTTAGCCAGCAACACATCTGTGTGGCCCCTCATGACTCAGGTGACCCTGAAGTTCCCATGGTGGTGTCTGCTTCCTCACATGGACACAGGAGGAGGAGGAGCCAGGCTCCGTGTTGCTTCCAGGGGCATCTGATGCCCAAGGAGGGGTCAAGATTGGCCACTTCTAGTCAGAAACACCAAGTGAGTCATCCTGCAAAGCTGTGGGCTGTGGTGTGGTCCCCACAGTCTATTCTGGGAGCTGTGCTAGGGATCTGCAGCCCCTCAGGGCATAGGGATCTACAGCTTTTCACTGGTTTCCCGAGGACAGATGACCAGCCTGGCACCCCTGGAGTGTCAGGAGCTCTCCTCACCCTCAGAGGCACAGCCTCTTTGCAGCATCTCCTGGACTCTGCACGCCTCCCCTGCCTGTTCACAGGACCCTATTGCCGTGGAGATGTGTGCGCCCCCATTAGCATGCGGGTAGGTAGGAGTCTATGTGTGTCGCTGGCCACTAGCCCTGAGTGCATCTCCTGCTCTCTGGGAAGCTGTTCTGTGGTAGCTGGGAAGTCCTCAGAGTCAGGAGGACAAAGTTCTCCAGGAGACAAGGCTGCTGTAGAGATGGGGGTGCTCTCTGGGGGTCTCCCCCTCTCTGCCTTCCTGCAGGAAGGGCTGATGGCACAGAGACCAGAATAGAGGCAACAGGGCTGTGGCTCCTCAGGACTCAGTGAGGCATCCTCCTCCAACAGATCCTCCTGGGAGAGCCTCTCCTCTATCTAGCAGGTTCCATGCTAATCTCTGGTGGCCTCATAGACCTTTTCCTTCTCAGTATTTTAGTCCTGTGTACCTCTGGGGAGACACGACGGGCTTTCTTCAGATAACAAGCCAATGTTAGCAGCTTTCTTTATCTGCTGAAATGTTGTTTTATAAATAGGAGACTGGAGAAATGGCTCAGTGGTTAAAGTTGCTTGCTTGCAAAGCCTGATGGCCGGGTTTCAAGTCCCCAGGACTCACATAAAGCCAGATGCACAAAGTGGCACATGTACCTGGAGTTTGTTTACAGTGACAACAGGCCCTGGTGCACCCATTGTCTTCTCTCTCCTTATAAATAAATAATAAATAAAATATATTTTTTTATTGTCCATAATGAGTTACATTATTTAGTGGGCAAACCATGCGTTGTTATCCCGAATTCCCTGCTTCCCCCCCTCCCCCTCCCTGATCAGTTGTATATCCTCCTTCGTGGGCTGTCTGTATTTAAATTGTATAGAAAAGAGCACTCTTTGTGGTTCTTTACTGTGGCCGACCCACAAATCTCACACATGGGCCAGTGCAGGACCCTTGCAAGGTCTCAAGCTCCTGGGCCTTAAAAATGCTGCCTTTTGGGGGCTGGGGAGATGGCTCAGTGGTTGAGGCGCTTGCCTCCAGTGCCTAAGGACCTGGGTTCAATTCCCCAGTACCCACATGGGCCAGACCCACAAGGTGGTGGCCCTGGTGCATTCTCTCTCTCTCTCTCTCTCTCTCTCTCTCTCTCTCTCTCTCTCTCTCTCTCTCTCTCTCTGCTTGAAAAATGAATAAATAAAAATATTTTTTTTAAATGCTGCCTTTTGGGTCCAGCGCTTCGTGGCCCCATGGGTGGTTTTCTGTGGGGGGGGGCACTCTCCTAGAGGCCCAATTGGTTCAGACAAGGGCAGGAGGACAGAGGCTCTTGTACTCTTCAGATTCAGCCCTGTCCTGACCTGGGGCAGCCAGCCACTTAGCTAGTATAGTCAGAGAGAACTCTGCTGGGTGGGGGACTTTGGACAAGAGCCCATCACCACGCTCTTGGACACACTATTCTCTTTCTAGAGCTTGTCTTGAAATGATCCAAGGACCTGGTGAGGGTAGAAAGGTCAGAGGCTGGGGGATAAGAGGGGACCACAGAGGTTAGGACTGTTGATCAACTTCCAGTTGCAGATTCCAGATCTCTTCCTTGAACTTCTCTGTTAGAGAGAGAGAGGATTTCAAGCCCAGTGCATCCTGGAGAGCATGGATTTCCATGGCCCTGGCTCACCCAGACCTCAGCCAGGTCTTTCAGAGAAGAAGGCCTTGAAAGAAAAAATAAATAGTCAGGAGGGAATGGTAGCACATGCCTTTAAACCCAGCACTAGGGAGATAGAAGTAAAAGAATCACTGTGAGTTTGAGGCCAACTTGGGACTACAGAGTGAGTTCCAGGTCAGCCTGCGCCAGAGTGAGACTCTACCTCAAAAAAGAAAAAGAAAAAAAATATTGGGGCTGGAGAGATGGCTCAGTGATAAAGGAGCTTGCCTGCAAAGCCTAGCAACCCAAGCTTAACTCCTCAGTTCCCACTTAAAGCCAGATGCAAAGTGGCACATGAATCTGGAGTCTGTTTGCTGCAACTGGAGACCCTGGCATACCCACCTCTGTTTATGTCTCTTCTATCTCTCTCTCTGCTTGCAAATAAATGAATAAAAATATTTTTACAAAAAAATGAAAAATAGACAGGTCAGTTCACTGGTTTACTTGTCCACCAGGCTTTGTAGTGGACACTGCACTTTCTACCTTGTGGCTTGGATGCAACTTAGACCCAGCGAGTTTCAT
The DNA here is from genome assembly GCA_004024765.1 of Zapus hudsonius. NCBI lineage: Eukaryota > Metazoa > Chordata > Mammalia > Rodentia > Dipodidae > Zapus > Zapus hudsonius. The sequence goes on from PVHP010001072.1 coordinate 65,755, forward strand.
AAGCAGCTCTCTCTCTACACACACACACACACACACACACACACACACACACACACCCCTAAAAAGCTTTGGTCAGTCCTTTTGAGGAAGTAAATCCTAAACTAGGCAGTTGTGAGAAGATGAACACACACAAGCCAGACAAATGCACTTAGTGTGGTGAGATCTTAGGAAAGCCAAAGGTGATATCGAAACTTCTGGTGTTTACAAAGGGTGGAGAGGAGAGGGGCCACAGTGGCACCTCCTGTGCAGAACACCTGAGAGGTTTCAGGAAGGAATTTGAGACTTGATGACTTCCCAGACTTCAGCCCACAAGAAGCACTTGAGCACTTGGTACATAGGAGTGCTGTGTGCAGACATGGTGAGCAGAAAACAGGCGCCAGGTCAACCTCAGTTCCCAGGGAACCATTCTCCGTGGGTGTCATGGTTTGATCCAGGTGTCCCCCACAAACAAACGAATGTGTTGTCATTGATCGATCCTCAGCTGATGGCAGTTCTGGAATTAAAACCTCACTGGAGCTGTGTTGCTGGGGGCGGGCTTATGGGGTTATAAGCCAGCTTCCCCTTGCCAGTGTTTGGCACACCTTCCTGCTGCTATTTGCAGTACTGTGGCGGAGTTGATGTCCACCCTCTGCTCATGCCATCATTTTCCCTGCCAGGAAGGAGTCTCCCCTCGAGTCCATAAGCCTAATAAACCCATTCCTCCACAAGCCGCTTTTGCTCGGGTTCTTTCTGCACAGCAACTAGAAAGCTGACTGCAACAGTGGGCATAGCCATCTATGTCTCACCACCCTGCTAGACCCCACTGGTGACAGGAGTGACAGCCAGGAAACCAAACCTCTCCAGATAAAGAGAGGTGGAAGGAGCCTGGCATCTTTACCAAGGGTATGATACCACGACCCCCTCCTGCCCTGTGCCTGAGACACACACGTTGGACCTGTAGAATTTCTGTTGAGCACGCACATGTCATACTGTTGACTCACCTCCAATGCACCCATTCACCCTACTCACACGGCCACACTCAGACATACCCCCAAAATACCCACTGAAAAGCCATTCACACAAATATCTGAAGGTATATGAAATTGACTATACACACCCTCCTGCCCTGGGGTTCCCCTCTGCCCCAGAGTCATCCTTCACAAGGCCTCAAGATGACCACTGAACAGACCTCTGCCTCTCAGCACCTGACACCAGATGTGTCCCCTCTGCTGGGAGAGTGACCATACTCACACAGAGACAAGATCAGGGTGTGTGCACATGAAAAGACGTGAGAGGCCTTGGTCACTGCCCTGAAACCTACGTCCCCTGAGGAGGACGCTGTAGGTCACAGGGATGAAAATCTGAACCAGCCTCAAACTGTGGTTGGAGAACAGAGACAAAGATAGAGAACTAGTGGGTCGAGGGGCCAACCATATGGCGGTGGTCTGTCAGCTTCGCCTCCAGCCTGCCTGGCCTCTGCTCTGTGGGGACTGGGCCATGGTCATCTAAGGACTGTGTCCAGGAAAGACGTGAGGTGGGGGGAGGTAGAGAGCACTCCACTGCCTCTTTCCAGGAAGGAATTGAGGGACACATCACTGCCTTTTCTCCTCTTTACCCATTTTCAATGCCAGGTGGTGCCCAGGAAAAGAGGGCACACCCACCTCTCCTCCTGACATGAGGTTCTGTCATAAGGCTCAGCATGGTCCTGAATAAGCTCCTAAGTGCACCTGTCAGAAAGCAGACCACATCAGAAAGGTCACACTGAGACCTGCAAGACGCTGAACTGTAAGTCTACCTTGGGTCTGTCAGCATCTTGAGGACCTGGCTCAGAGCCCTCTGTTTTATAGGTCATGTCTCCCAGGGGAAAGGCTCCCATCCTGTGTTCCCCTATCAGCAGGCCAGCTGTCTCCAGCTGGTCCCCAGGTCCCCACATGCCAATAGAATTATCCAAACAAAACTACCACAGCCTCCCATGGGGACCAAGCTCCTGCAAAGCTCCCGGCCCTGCTGCCTCACTCTGCTCCCCAAGCAGACCTGTGGGCTCTATGTAGGGTGCACTCTTGCTCGCCCCTGGATGTGAGTCCATCTCATTTGTCCAGGGCTGTGCACTTAGCCATCTTACCCTATACATTCATTCTCTCTCTCTCTCTCTCTCTCTCTCTGTCTCTCTCTCTCTCTCTCTGGAGTTACAGTGGGATTTCAGAGAATCCCATTGTAATTCGTATCATGTTTCCTGCTAGGAAACCATCCAAACAGCTCAGGTTCAAAGCCAAACTATAGAACAAGGACTGGTCACTAAGCAGGACACCCCCAGACAGTCTACTCACACAGGGTTCATGGACTGTGGGAGCCCATTCTGGCCTCATTGGCAGAAAGAAGGCATATGACTGGAGCCAACATTTGTTTGAAAAGGAGAAATGGCTGTGTGCACTCAGGGAGTGAAGGGTTTCCTGAAGAACCAGAGAGACTCGTCAAGGGCCAGAAAATTCCAGAACCCCAGATCCAGTGCACCTCCTTCACCTGTTGAGCTAGAAGAAGGGTGCATGCCTCCCAACAGGCTGACCTAATTAAGGCACCACCTTCTCCCCAGGCACCCATCTGAGAGTCCATCACCCACAGGTCAGGGTGAGGGTGGGAATCTTGCTGTCTGAAGCCAGTCAGACCTGGGACAGAGGGCTTTTGTTGTACTGGGATTTCCAGGGCTGAGCTGGCTCAGGCTCCTTACAATCCTGCTTCATAGGCAAGAGTGCCTGGCCAGCATCCAGCCAAGGACAGAAGGATCTGTGTGTGGAGTTGGGGCCACATCACAGCCCAGCCGTGGCGGGAAAGTGGGGCGGCTGTTCACACAGCTCTGGCTTGTTGAATGAGGTTTGTTTTCCAAAGTAGCTCCAACGTCGGGCTGTGCTGATTATAGAGAGCCTGCCTGGAGATTTCTTTCAAATTTTAAATGAAAATATCAGAACCAGAGGTTTGGCCCTACTCTTCTCTCTGAATGGAATAATTGAGATAAAATCCAACTTTTAAAAAATGCTTTTAGCTAACAACTCCATGCCAAGTGTCAGTCTGAAATAATCCTTTGCTGACATTATCAGCCCCACGAAAGGCCGCCTATCACAGACGTGCTGACAGCACTGGACACCGGGCCATAACGAGATGCCAAGTCCCATCAGCTTTGTCCTGAAAGGGGAAGGCTGGGCTGGGAGCTACAGCAACAACAGACGCATGCAAATGCCTTTGGCATAGAAGCACTTGTTGGGACAGCAGTTTTACAGTTAAGTATACAATAGAATTGTACATGATGAAATAAAAATAAACTGGGAACTCTCTTCTTCATTAAATACTAGTACACTTCTTGGCATCTCCTTCTGCCCTCAATCCAGCCCTGAGTCCCATCATCTCTGAGCTTGTAGCCTTTTTCTCATTGGGAAGAGGCACCGATAAGTCCCAGCTCAGAGCCCACCTCAAGTCTTTAGGGCTAGGGGGGCACCATCATAGGGAGAGGCAGGAGCCACACGGGGGACAGTGGGCAGAGGAAGAAGGACAAGTGCCATGATCTGGCATCACTTGGCAGGGAAGGAACATTGGGAGGTGCTTCACCACAAAGGGGATCTCACCACCTGCCCCTCACCTCACAGACAAGGACACAGAGCCCACAGTGAGGGGCCAGCCTTGACCATGCCATTGGACAGATTAAAGGACACTGGGTTCTTACTTAATCTCTAGGGTGCCAGGATACAGGACGGTGAGGGTCCAGTGTCACATGCCTCAGTTAGACTTCCTGGCCAATCAGGCCACTTCCCAACCTCCTCCTGTGACTGACCACATGTCGGCACTTCACTGGGCAGAGGAAAGGGCATTCCACATGCAGAGATAGATGAGGGATCTCTGATAACATGGGCAGTAATGGCAAGAGGGAAGAACAGTGTTACATGGCCAAGTGAGTAACTCTGAAGTGTCTTCCCTTTCTGATGCTGCCCACTGAGACCATCCTTGGTAGTAGGTTTCTTGTTTCTCTCACCACCTAGCCTGGGCCCCTGAGCTTGACCAAACTGTCTTCTTCCAGCAGAAATATACTCTGATATTTCCCAGCTCTGTCTCAGATGCTGATGGTCAGGCTTAGACCTCTGGACATGTCATGATGACAATCAGCATGGCGGCCCTCCTTCACCAGGATCACCGTGCTTGCAGCCACAGCCTCCCATGGCTGCTTGCAGCATCATGAGTAACAAGCTTGAGTTGGAATCAGGAACAGAGCCACTCAAACTTGCAACCTCTCTGGGGGTCCTCAACAGTTGGCACAATCCCTCCCAAACCAGAGCAGACCCACCCCAGTGGCAGGAAAAGTTGAGGTGAGGCACTCGGAGAAGATGCCATTGGGACTGAGACTTGAGGGGCCTTGGAAGTCATGGCCATCTAAGGACGTGAGGAAGCATTCCATCCTACCCTGCACCTTGTTCTGCAGATGTACTGTTCTGGAACACAGGCCCAACTGATAGGAACTGTCTGGCTGGTGAAGCTGGAGATATTGGTTCCCAGCTGTGGGCAAGATGATGTGCTGACCTTTAATAGGACAACAAAAGGAAAGGTGACATGCTGGACAAGAAAGGGAGTCCTGGGGGCTGGAGATAAGGTACTTGCCTGCAATGCTAACGACCTGGGTTTGATACCCCAGTACCCATGTAAAGCCAGATGCACAAAGTGGCCCTTGCATCCAAAGTTGTTCATTTGCAGTGGGTGGAGGCCCTCTCTCTCTCTCTCTCTCTCTCTCTCTCTCTCTCTCTCTCTCTCTCTCTCTCTCTCTCTCTCTCTCTCTCTCTGCAAATAAATAAAATATTTTTAAGTGTGCCTCACCACCCCAAGTGTGCCTCCCTGGGCTTGCCTGTGTGTGGTCCCCACACATGGTGTGGAGGATATCTATCTAGGATTCGAGCCCCGCCTCTATAAGCTTCCACAATGAGGGCCTGCTGGTACTGATGGTGTGGGTAAGCACCTCAGAGCAGTAAGGCACCCACATAGTCCAGGAAGGCGTCCTGCCCTGGTGTGGCACCTGGCAAGAGCCCCCCTACCCCCAATCTCATCCTCTGAGATATGCAACCAGGACCAGGATTGTCCCCCTGAAGGCAGCGAACGGCATGGCATTGGGCATCTCTCCTTGGAGTGGAGTCCATGAGTCAGGTAGGCACTGGCTCTAGGACAGCTGGCGATCCAGAGCCCACAGGCTAGAGCAACACCCGGCCTCCTGTGTCCAGGAGAAGGTGCTGGAAGGTTTGAGGAAAAGATGCTGGGGTCTTAGTGAGGACATAGAACCCTTTCATGCAAGACTTGACTGGGACACAATGAGGGGAGGCTGTTCCAGACAGGAAGGCGTTTCCACATCCTTGATAAGACAAGTCAATGATTAAACTCATTCTGGAGGGGGAGGCGAGCACCTCTCTGACTGTAGATCACAGGTTTATGGTTCACAGTCAGGAGCACTTCGAATCTGCCTATGCTAGGCCATCTTCACCCACAGGGGGCGTCTGGGGAGATCTGGGTCTGGGGAAGGAGACAGTCAGACCTCTGTGGTGGAACCTCCAGCTTAGTTGTCCAAGCGGCAGAATGAGGATTTGATTCCCAGAGATTGATTTTGACCACAGTTGGTTTCTCAAAGCATATGTATTTAGGAGCCTGACCTTCAGGGCCCTCATTCGTGGCTGCTCAGGACTTCTAGCCCCCACACTGCCCTGCAGGGGTCTCTGGCTGCTGCTTGCACTTCTCTTGATTTGGCCAGGCTCCATCCCACCTGTGGCACTTAGCAGGACCACAGGCCACCAGTGGAGCAGTGGCCACATCCTTTCTGTCCCTGCATATCCCCTTGAGTGTGGCTTCCCATGAGGGTGGCCACTTTGTCCCTACCAGCATCCTGCAGCTGGTCCCCAACACCTCACTTCCAGACCCCAGCCTTTTTTCTCCTTTCTCTGGAGTCTCATCAGTCCTCACTCCTTCTGCATTCCCAAACAGTGCTGCCAGCTTGTCATATCAGCATGTCCCTTACCTACCCACTGGACAGAAACCCAAGTCCATTTGAGGATCTGAGTAGGAACTCGGCCAAAGTAAGATGTAGCATTCACCAGCCGTAACAAAACCATTGTGACATCCCAGAACCAATGGAGACTCAATGCTTGAGAAAAGCATGGCGTCTAGGATGCATTGTGGTGCCTGGTGGTCGATGACGTAAGAGTTGACACTGCCAATTAAATGACGAGATTTTGTTTTCCACTGAATCACTTATTATGAGAAACCTTATTACCAAATTTTAAAAAACAAAAAGAAATAAAAAGAATTTAAAGAAAACAATCAAGTTAGAACGTGGAATGTTAGAGCCTGAATGACAAAAGAAAAAAAATTATCAAGAAGGTGAGAATGTACAAGTCTATTCTGGGTTTTTTAAAGGTAGGGTCTCGCTCTAGCCCAGGCAGACCTGGAATTCACTCTGTAGTCTCAGGTTGGCCTCAAACTCATGGCAATCCTCCTGCCTCTGCCTCTGAGTATTGGGATTAAAGGCATGTGCCATCACACCCGGCTTAAATTGTCCTTTTTGACAATATCATACATATATATTGCGCTTTGATCAGATTGCCCTCCCCCACCTTCCTAGTCCTTCTTCCCACACTTACCAGGGGCTAACCCCAAGGAAGAGAATGACCCCCTGCCACCAACCAGTAACTGTCGTCACTCCTCGAGGAGGGGTGTAGTCTCATGAGCCCTTCCCTATCCGTATCAACATGGTCAGGCTTACTGTGTGTAGGACTCGTAACTGTAACCTTGAACTCACAGCAAAGGTGCTTCCCTCACAAGTCTATTTGGCCCACTGCTTTTATGAAGTTTTAGATTTTAAAGCGGAATACGATCTTGAGGGGAAAAAATCATTCCTGGATTTATCTTTTGTGGAATGTTTAGGTTTCCTCAGAAAACAGTCCGTCTTTACCAACTTTGCTGAACAAACAAGCTGTCTATGTTGGTTTCCTATCACCGCAGCTAACACCTTACATTACTAGCTCCTAAAGAGAAAAGGCTTATTTCATCTCACAGATCCTGAGGTTCTGGTCCTTATTGGCTGGTCCTGGCTTTTGGGTCTGTGTTGTGGCAGTCCATCATGGTGGGAACACTGGACAGAGTGAAACCATTCACTTCATGGCCAGGAAAGCAAATGAGAAGAAAGATTTTGAGGTCTTACTGTCCCCTCAAGGACCTGTCCCAACCTAACATCCCTCCACTGGGCCCAAAGGTTCCACCACTTCCCTGGGGAATCAACTCCACTCAAAGGTTCCACCACTTCCCTGGGGAATCAACCCTTGATCACACAGATCTTTTAAGATCCACACTACATCCCAGGCCTAAGGTGATACTACTCAGAAAGTTCAGGAACCCACTGAACCAGTCAACCAAGAACCCCTCTCCTGGGATCCCCAGATCTGCCTTGAGCCTAACCCCAGTTTACTAAGATCAGGCAAAGGTGTTTCATGTAACAAGCACCCTTTTGAAGTGAGCCAACAATTGCCAAGTGTGGGTTCCCTTGAGAGTAGCCCCTTTCTCCTGCCCTTCTTCTGCACACTTCTGCTAAATGCAACCATGGCTGCATGGATAATGATGGGGTGGCGGCTGTGGGGCCACACAGGCTTTCTGCCATTCAGTGCGACTTGCTTCAGAAGATCTGCTCTCTGGCTATGATCCCACCTATCAGCAGCAGACATGGGCTCTCTGGGAACACTTCAATGACTTGGAAAAATGTCCTTGACCACCAGAGCTGCAGGGCATGATGCCAGGCCCAAGGGAAGACGGCTCCACACATCACATCACAGAAGCCCTCTGTGAGTGACAGCAACGATGAAGAACATTAAAAGTAAACTGTCTATGCATGGGCATGTTTCCCGGGCTTTTAAAGAGAAGGAAAAGGCCGTTTCCTCTGTCTCAACGACTCAGGTCTAATCCAATTTGACTCTGGCTGGTTTGGCCTCTGTGGCCAGGGTCCCTGAGGTCTGCATTGGAGCCACGCATGCCCCACTCACCAGCTCACCTCCACAAGCAGACTGTTAACCTACTTAATTGTTTCATGGAACATTTTTGCTTTCACATTTTTTGCACGTGTATGTGGTGTGTGGTGTACATGCATGTGTGTGTACATGTGGAGACCAGAGGTTCATGTCCAGTGTTTTCCACAATTGCTTTCCTCTTTATTTTCCTGAGGTAGAGTCTCTCACTTGAGAGCAGAGATCACTGATTTGGCTAGTCTAGCTAGCTGGCTTGCCCTGGGGATTCCCAGTTTGCACAGCCTGTGGAGAGGAGCTCTGCAGTGTGCTGGGATTACAGACAGCCACCATACCCTCCTGGCACTATGTGGGTGCTGGAGATCTGACCTCTGATACTCTTGTGACTTGTGCCACAAGAACTTTCTGGACTTAGCCATCTCCCTAGCCTCCCCCCTTTGGGCATTTATCACAGAAAAAAGACATCCAGAGGTAACACCCCATCAGGTCTCCAGCAAGGGACAGATCAGACTTTCCATGAGAAGAGAGCTACAATTCAGACACTCTGGTGGCTTTAACCTACTACTAAAGTAGCCTGTCGGCCTGTGACTTTCGGACATGGAAGGCCAAAGAGAAGTTGAGTGTCACTTTCAAAGAAAAGACTGAGAAATCAGATCTGGCTTCAAAATAGCAAAAAGAAGACAGTGAACATTCAGTTGGCTACCGAGAGAGGCTATGTTTTCTAGAAGACCTGGAGGTATGGCCCACAAGCAGACCGTTCATGACACTGAGCAGGCTTTCTGACAAAAGTCAAAGTTGTGACTTCATGCCTAACTGAAATAGACAAGTGAAGCCCAGTGGCCCCCCAGAGAGGGTTCAGGTGAGAGGAGATTTTTCACCATGCCCAGCTGATTTATTTTTTATATTTATTTGTTTGCAAGCAGAGAGAGACAAAGGGAGAGAGAATTGGCTCACCAGGGCTGATAGCCGCTGCACACAAACTTCAGATGCATGTGCCACTTTGTGCATCTGGCTTTAAGTGTGTACTGAGGAATCGATGCCTGGTCATTAGGCTTTGCAGGCAAGAGACTTAACCGCTGAGCCATCTCTCCAGCCTTGTCTTTACGTTTTCAATAGTAACAAACTCATGCTGCTAAAACGAAGACTAATTCTCACCTAATTCAAAGGCCTGTGAATGTGGACGAAATAATTTATCCAAAGAGAGAATAGGCCCTCCTCCACTTGGCATTCAAACTCAGGGCTGGGAGATTGCTCAGTGGTTAAAGGTACTTGCTTGCAAAAGCCTGTCAGTATGGGTTCAATTCCCCAGGACCCATGTAAAGCCAGATGCACAAAGTGGCACAGGCCTCTGGAGTTCGTTTGCAATGGCAATAAGCCCAGGTGGATTCATATTCTCTCTCTTATATAAATGAATTAATTTTTAAAATTTCAAACGTTGAGCCAGACGAGGACAGGTGTTATGCACTGTGCTTTCTTCTTTGAGAAGTCAGGTGTCACCATGTCCCCGCTGCCCCCTCCCATGTCATGCTGAGGAAGTGGGGCTGGTTCCCTAACCTCATCTGGGACTCCCTGCTTCTCAGCTGGCCCCACCATGGCAAGTCCCACTCAGTGGGTGTCCAAGTCACTCCCAAACTTTCCGTTTGTTCCTGAGAAGACTACACACCCCAGAAGGCAGACAGGAAATGTGTGGCGAGAGCATTCCAGGTACTGGTGCTCACTCTCCACAAAGGCCCTCGAGGGAAGGCCCACCTGCCCTGAGTCAGAGGAGGACAGTGAAGCAAAGAAGACAGGATGCTGGCTGCCAACATCTGGAGCTGAGGCCAGCGTCGCACAACTACACTGTGGCCTGTCCCTGTCACAGAGTGGCAGTCAGGTGATAAAACAAGCTGTGACTGTGTCCAGCATCCTAGCTTTTCAACCACGGTTCACTCCCAATGGGAATCTGTGCTGATCCCTGAATTCTAAACAGGCACAAAAAAGAATAGCATAAAATAACATTGTCTATAGGAATAAATGTTTGCCTCAACACAGCTCTGCTCACTCAGAGGCTTGGCACAAACAAACACTCACTTCCAGCGTGAAGAACACCATCCAAAACAAACAAACAAACAGGCCCATTCTGGGTTATCAATATATTTTAGTGGGGATAATTCTAAAAATTTATCAATAAAGTAGAAACTTTTGTCCTTAACTCTGATCAACATGAGGGTTTGGAGGAGCAGGGTGCACCCCGTGTGTTCACAGAAACCCTGCTCAAGCATCCTTCCTCAAGTACAAGAAATGCCCTTCAGGGAGCCCTGCAGCTCTGCCCCTGTGCCAGCTCTTTAAAGTCAAGTGACTTGAGGAGCAACTTGAGATATGACAAGACCTGGGCCTGTTTCACTGACGCCGGAACTATGCGCAAGGCTTCTGCTTAGACAAACAGCTCCACGGTGGAGAGCCAGGCAGGTGACATGCAGCGTCTGCTATGAGAGGTCCCCTCAAGACCTCTGTTGGCTAAGCAAGTGTATGTCACCCAAATCCTTGAGCCACTGCATCGTGAACAACAGTGAAAATGAGGGGTGACATCAACAAGAAAAGGGTGTGCATAGAAGTGTGCACAGGTGTTGAGCTCACAACCCCCCACCCCCACACTTATTCTCACCCATGGTGTCCAGGAGTCACTGGGGCTGTGGCAACCTGCAGAGGAACCATCACCCATGGTGAGAGACGATGACGGAGAGAAGGCACCACCTCTGGGTGTCACAGGGCCACCTGCTCCTGGGTTTGATGACCCCTCACCCTGAGGCCCTGGGCCCTTTCCTAGTCCTTCTCAAATGCCCCTTGGGGGGGCGGGGCTCCTGATCTGCCCAGGGCAGGTCTTTCTCTCTCTTTCCAAAGCTCTAGGCCTACTGGACAATGAGAGCATGAGCCTGATGTGGTGGCCACTCTATACCCCAAAATGCCACTCCAGCCAGACTTCAGAAGCAAGAATAGTGAATCAGATGTTGTTGTGGAATGCTGACTATGGGCATGACATAGCCACTGCCCTCTTGAACTGACAGCTGCTGGGATTATTAAAAGGAGAGCTGCATGAGATTGGGCCCATTAACTTTCTGTCACAAAGCAGGAGAGGAACTCCCAAGGCCATGCCCTCCATGGGAGTTATAGACAGCTAACTGGGGGAGGGGGAAGACATTTTCTTCAGTGGTATGGCTGTGCATATACATTGCCCATCATTCTATAAGTAACCCCTCACCCATGCTCATTGGTGCACTAAACAAACTACATTTGCAAGGGATTGTTTCTTTGCTTCTGTCATTGGTGCCTTATCTGAGGTGAGTAGACCTTTGTTTACATGTCTTAAGTAAAAGTTCACTTAGCTTGGGTTGATGGCACACGCCTTTAATCCAAGCACTCAGGAGGCAGAGGTAGGAGGATTGCAGTGAGTTCAAGGCCACCCTGAGACTACATAGTGAATTCCAGGTAAGCCTGGGGCGGGGGGGGGGGGGGGAAGGTTCACATGACAGATAATAATGAAAACAAAGACTTACGTAGTCAAATCCTTCTAGATTCTGAAACTTCTATAACCTTGTTCTGGAGAAAGCAGAGCAAAAACTGTTCTGGCAAGCACTGTAGGCATGCGCAGGGCACTGCAGACCCGGCAAGCTGGAGGCTATCATGGGGCAGGAGTGGCCTATGCACCCTACTCCCAAGGGTGCTAGGATTATGAACACAGAGCCGATGGGCAATCTCCTAACCATGCACTCTCTCAGGCACTTATTTTCATAGTTTTACTGTAACTGACATGTTAGAATGAAAATACATGTAAATATTCGTTCTGCAAACCACAGTGTGAAGAAAGATCCTTCTTTGTTAGTTTACATGAAGACCCACTGGAGATACCATCATTGCCACTCACACTTGAAGCTTAGGATCATTTATTTACTGTCAAGAAAAATGAGACAACCTGTGAGTCCAGCACTCTGGAGGCTAAGACAGGATGATGGATGCAAGTTCAAGGTCAGTCTCGGAGAACAAACGAGAACTCATTGCAAGAAGACAAAAAGAATTAAAGTTGATTATGCCAGGCATGGTGGCTCACATGTGGAGTACCAGCACTTGGGAGGCTGAGATAGAAGGATTGTCATGAATTCAAGGAGAGACCCAGTTACGAAGTAAGCTCTAGGTCAGCCTAAGCTAGAGTGAGACCCTGCCAGAAAGGAAAAAGGAAGGAAGAAAGAAGGAAGGTGGGGATGGAGAGATGGTTCAGTGGGTAAGAGCACTTGCTATTGCAAGCATGAGGTCCTGAGTTCAATCCCCAGCCCCCACATAAAAATCCAGGCATGTCCATGCATGTTTGTTACCCCAGTGATGAGCTGCAGCAGAGACCAGAGGATCACTGGCACTCACTGGTCAGTCAGCCTGACCAAAGATCAGCAGCTCCAGGTTTAGTGAGAGACTTCATCTCAAGGAGGAGACACTTGATGCTCTCCTCTGGCCTCAACATGTGTGTACACAGGGTACGTGTGTCTGTACACACACATGGTTGCACCATACAGAACATATACATACCACACACAAAAAAGAAAGAAAAGAACCCAAAAACATGTTTAAAGAAAGAGGAAGGGAAGGAGGGAGGATGGAAGAGATGGAGAGAGGAATAAAGATAAGAAAGGACAGGAGAGGAAAGAAGGAAAAACACAAAAGAGAAAAAGAAGACCATCACCAGTGCCGAGGGAGACTGCAGTCCCTCAGGACACTTACTTAACCCGCCTCCATTGTCCACTCGCATAAAGGATGCTTGTGCTGTGGACTATGTGCTACAGACTTTACTGCCTTACAGTGGGGGCTCTGATTTGAATATTAAATCAAGTCACTATTACCTACTCTAGAATGTGGATGGACAGTGGAAGACACATACCCCAGGGTCAGGAAAGATTTTCTCTGGAAAAGAGGGTCATAGGTGAGGTACTCCGTGGAGACTGGACATCCCTGGGAATCCCAACACATGGCCAGGAAGAAAGACCCAGAAGAACGCTGACTGGCAACAAGGTCTCAGATCTCCTCTGCTAGCCTCGATGTGACCTTGGTCTCAGGCTCTCATGCCTCAGTGTCCCTAGAAATTGCCTGCACTCACTCACTGGAGATGCCAGAAGTTACTGCGTATCACAAAACAGACATCATGCAGAACATGTATAGAGTATAGGTGAACCCCAAGCCTGAGGCCACAGCATCTGCAGAGGGCTGGGAGGACCTCAAGGAGGAGATGGGTTGACAGCCAGGACCACTGGGGAGCTGTAGCACTGTGGAGATCTTTAGAGGATTTCCCTGGCCATAGAGGTGACAACCCAATGGGGGAAAAGAGAGGATCAGCTAGGAAGTTGGAGCTCCTCCAGGTAGACATGGTATCAATGTTACAGGGCAAGGCTGGAGTGCATAGGGTTGAGGAGGAACGAGTCCTGGATTTGTACCAAGGACCAGTGAGAGCCCATCACTGTGTCTAATGCATCTGAGACCTGATTGACCTTGGAGTTACCAACTCTCAGGCCTGGTCAGGGCCAAGTAGCCAAGCACCTCACCTGTGAGCACATAGCTCACCTGGAGATGCAGAGCCCACACACCACTTCCTCGTGGGTAGGTGTTATGGTTTCATCCAGGTGTCCTCCACACACGAATGTGTTCTGAATGCTTAATCTCCATCTGATGGCGATTTTGGAACCTTGTTGGAGGTGTGTTGTTTTCCCTGTGTTGTAGTTAACATTCTCGTTGCTGCGACAAAGAACCCAACCAAAAGCAACTTGTGGAGGAATGGGTTTATTTTGGCTTACAGACTCGAGGGGAAGCTTCATGATGACAGGGAAAACAATGGCATGAGTAGAGGGTGAACATCACCTCCACCACAGCCCTGCAAACAGCAGCAGGAAGGTGTGCCAAACACTGACAAGGGGAAGCTGGCTATAACCCCCATAAGCCTGCCCCCAACAACACACCTCCAACAATGTTCTAATTCCCAAACTGCCATCCGTCGAGGATTGAGCATTCAGAACACTTTCATTTTTGGGGAATGAAACCATCACAGTGGGTGAGTGAGTCCCATGATCCAGGGCATAGGCCATTGTCTTGCCACCCAGGACCAGCAGCAGATAGCTCTGGAGGCCTGATGTATGCTGGAGAGATGTGGCTCCCATCACTGGCCAAGCCAAGCTCACCTGCTCAGCCTCGCATCCTGAGAATCCCACAGTGGAGGCTCTGCCCACCTTTCCTCTGCTCCTGCCATGTGGTGTGCCCATGTAGCCCATGAACCATGCTGTGCCTCTGTCCTGGTGATTCTGAGGGACAGTGGCCTCAAGACTGAGTGACAGACACCTGAGTTTGAGACAGAGCCAGCCATAAGGAAATGTGAACGCATATAAGAGGAGAGAGGAGCTGCATAGATTTCGCTGCCCCTGTGTAGGCCCGCGTGCAGGGAATGGGTTGCAGGATTCAGAGGTTCAGAGGCAGACATGGTGGACTTCTAATGCCTGATGGGCCCTACTTCAGACTAAGCTGCACCACCAGACACATGGGCCTAACCCCACAACCTTAAGGGAGAAGTCAGAAAAGTTGGGTCTCAGGGGAACTACTCAGGCAATAAATCCTTAAGTCAGGGACTCAGAGAGCTATGTCACTCCTTTCTCCATGTGAAGACACACAAGAAGGTGCCGTCTCTGAACTAGAATCAAGCCTTCACCAGTATGACATCCAACACTATGACCTTAACTTCCATGACTGTGAGAAGCCTAGCCTGTGGTTTAAGTAAGACATGGGCTGCAGTGTCCACCAACAGGCATGTGAAGTCACTGCTGACTGTGTGGATCAGCTGGGGAATGAGGTCATACACTGGGCAGGTGTCACCGATGTGGCGACAGTATGCAAGACTCAAGACTGAGCAGAGCATGAGGAAGCCCCAGAGAACAGCACATCCGCAGGAAGAACAGAGCATACATGACAGTCCACTCTGTCCTGAGGTCAGAGGAAGGCTTTCGGGAGGGTCAGCTGTGAGGTTCAGAGAGAGCCAGTTGATGATGGACAAGGACACCTGCTGGTGGCTGTGATAGGAACAGAGCCAGCTGTCAGGGTCAGGATGGCATTAGACATTACTTGGTTTGCAGTTTTCAGCCCAGCAAAGGCATGGAACTATTGTCTTTCTGCTGTCATCACATTCCACTTTGCAATCCTAGGCAAGTGTGTGGAGGGTCCTGGCCCAGGCAGACACAAACACAGTATAGAATTATCCATACTGTGGGGCTGTGGATGCAGCCAGGGAAGTGACCAGCAACCAACAGAGCAGAAGTCTGCAGCCAAGACACCTTAGCAGTGATGTCCTTCTTCTGCCCAGACAGGAGGGGCAGCTTCTGAAAGGAACTGTAAACTGTAAACCAGTCCCCTGTGATGTCTTATCAGCCAAGGGCCCTCAGCTAAGCAGTAGCATCTGAAACAGGCTGCTTACATGTGTCGATAAAGGGACCCTGGGTTCTATCCAAAGCAGCTAAGATACTGACAGTGAAACTGCATTGACTGTAAGGAGCTGCGTGATTACCCTTAAAGCTAACTAGAGAAAAAAAACTAAAGGGAGGGACAGAAATGACAGGCAATAGAGAAAACCTGCTGAATATCATCCTTGAAGTCCCCAATGTTTTTTACTGTCTTGCTTTTCTCCAGGGTCTCAATTGCCCCAGAATGGCCTTGAACTAACTTTGTAGCCTAGGCTGAACTCACAATGCAGCTCAGGCTGGCCTTGAACTTGTAGCAATCTTCTTGCCTCAGCCTTCCAACTGCTGGGACTCCTTCCTTCCTTGAGTTGATTCTATCAAGGATTTTGGCACAGCAATAAAAGTAATTAATACAAATGTCCATACAGAATATGTTCTCTGACTACTACAGAAATAAATTAGTAATCATTCACAGCTCTGGAAAATTCCCAAATTTTTAGAAACTAAAAACCACTCATCTAAATAACCCATGAATTAAACAAATGAAAACACAAATTAGAATGTGTGTGAAAATGAATGAAAATAAAAACAATAACACAAAACATAACATTTCACCATCTGTGGGGTACAGCTAGATAAGTCCCTACGGGAAAGTTTACATCACTAAACACCTGCATTGTGATATGAAAAAAGGCTTCAAATAAGCATCTTAACAGCTTCCATATTAAGAAATGAGTAAAAGGGCTGGGGAAATAGTTCAGTGATTTTCCACTTGATGCACAAGCCTTTGGACTCCGGGTATGGATCACCAGAATCACATAAAGCAGGATGCTACATTAACAATATCTACTATCCCAGCACAGGTACAGCAAGAAGGGAGGTAGAGATAGGAGAACTGCTTAGATTCTCATGGCTCAGGTGGCCTGGTGAATACATATGCCCAAGGCTCAGGTATCCTGGTGAGCACAGATTCTCGTGGCTCAGGTGGCCTGGGGAGCACAAATGCCCAGGGCTCAGGTATCCTGGTGAGCACAGCAGTGAACAATATGAACAATAGGAGACCCTTCCTCAAATAAAGTGGAAGGTGAGGACCAACACCCCGGTTGTCTTCTGACCCCCACATACACACCATGACACACACACGCCCACACTCCCATACTTTTGGCAAGCACACTCCAAATAAGAAAATGAAACAAGCAAAAAATGCAACAGGATAAATGAAAGCCCAGGTGTTCAGAAGGAAATCACAGTGCCCAGAAAAGAGGCTGGTGACAGAGGAAGCAGAGGGCTGACACAGACACAGGGAGATGAGCTCCTTTCCTGAGATCAAGAAAACGAAGACGGCATCTACTCTGAGCGGTCACACAGGAATCCCAGAGAGCAGCACTATACTGTCCACAAGTGATATAAGATACCCTTTCGAGTTAATCATGAAGTCATAAACCACTTTATGTCAATATGGCAGCAGTGCATTCTATACCAAGAACATGGAAAGATTCCTAGAAAGATAGAAACCCTGAAGTTCACTCTAGAAGAGATGGAAGAAATAGCCCTATTTTTTAAACCTTTTCTTTTTAAAAAAAATATTTTTAATTTATTCATTTTCAAGCAGAGAGGGAGAGAGAGAAGAGAGAGAGAGAGAGAGAGAGAGAGAGAGAGAGAGAGAGAGAGAGAGAGAGACCAGGGCCACCACCTTGTGGGTCTGGCCTATGTGAGTACTGGGGAATTGAACCAGGGGCCTTAGGCACTAAAGGCAAGTGCCTTAACCACTGAGCAATCTCTCCAGCCCACTAGCCCTATTTTTATTATGTCATTTGAATTTTAGGTTTCTCTCATTCCTCCAAGGAAAGGCACATGATCAGATGACTAGGAACTTCCACCAGCTTATACAGAAGAAATAATATCAGTGCTTCACACGGTCTTTAAGATATTCAAAGAGGATAGAACACAGCCTAACTCATTCTCACTGCCGATACCCAAAGAAGGCCACTGAGCTCTCATGAATACAAGTGTAAATACGCTTCAGTTGTTTGCAAATAAAATCCAATACTGTAAGGAAGGACACCATCCCAAACCCAGATGGGAAAGGAAGGATGTTCACCTACTATGTCTACCAGGTCAACTGGGGTGTCAACCAGTAAAATCAAGCAAGAAAGAAAAAGAAAAGGCAACAAGGAAGAAAAAAGATGGCATTTACTGTCAGAAAACATGATTTCCTATCTAGAAAATACAGAACATAGGAGAACACTGCTAGGACTTGTAGGTAGTAAGGTTTCAAGACTTAAAATCGAAATATGAAACAAATTCTATTTCTATATGCCAGCCACAAAGAGTCAAAAATTAAAAGTAGGGCTGGAGAGATGGCTCGGTGCTTAAGGCACTTGCCTGCAAAGCCTAAAGACCTGAGTACCTGAGTTTGAATACCCAGTACCCACACAAAGCCAGATGCACAAAGTGACACATGCCTCTGGAGTTGATTGCAATGGCTGGAGGCCCTGATGCACTCATTCTCTCTGTCTGCCTCCTCTCTCTCTCTCTCTCTCTCTCTCTCTCTCTCTCTCTCTCTCTCTCTTTCTTCTTGCTAGTACATAACTTTTTAAAATCAAAAGTATATTGAATTTGCCCCAAAATACAAGTGCACTACCACCTACTACTCATTCCTCAGAGAAATTAAGAATTCTAGATGAGGGCTGGGGAGATAGGTCAATGGGAAAAGTCCTTTAGTCCTCGTCATCTGAGCATGAGGACCTGAGTGCATGTCCCCAGCATCCATGTGACAACATAGGGTGCAGTGGCATATGCTGATGATACCAGCACTGGGAAGGCAGAGACAGTAGGATTCCTGGGGTCTGCTAGCCAGACAGTCGAGTCTAATTGGTGAGCTTCAGGCCAATAAAGATGCTGTCTCAAAATAAGATAGAGAGTGATTGAGGAAGACACTGACTTTTAGCCTCCACATACATACATATACATGTGTATAAGCACCCACATAACTGTGCATGCGACACAAATACACACACACAAAGTTAGATGAATTGAGGAAGAGATTGTGTTAATGGATCAAAAGACTCAATGTTATTAGAAAGCTATTTTTTGAAGCTTTCTGCATGAAATTAAGTGTGGAGGCTCAAGACTATAATCCTAGCACTTGGGAGGCTGAAGTAGAAGCATTTCCTTGAACCTGAGGCCAGCCTGGGCTACAGAGTAAGTTCCAGGACAAACGGATTATATACAATGTAAAACAACAACAAAACCAAAAAAAATTATGTATGAAGTCAACATGACCCAAGTCAAAATTGCAGGATTTTTTTCTGAGGAAGTTGACCAACTGATCATACGACTAACATGGAACTAGAAGGACCTAAAATTGCCTTTTGTACAAGAACAACTATTTGAAGACCAATGTTGTGTGATCTAAGACACATGACAACGATGGCCATCATACTAATGTAGAGTTCACATCAGCATGGACAAGGAAACAGTTAGAGCAGAGTAGACAGTTCAGAACTGACACACATACAGACAGTTTTCCACCAAGGTGCAAAGGCAACTCAGGGCAAAGAGTGTGGAGCAACTATTTATCTACTTGCAAAAGTCACCCTTAAATCTATACCTCTCACATTTAAAAATTAGATCACAATGGTATCTTACATTGAACTCCTCAGGCTTCTGCCTTGTGTAGATTAGTCAGCGCCTGGAGTGTCTAGAGCAGGGCTGAAGTCTCCTCGTCAGAGGCAGGTATCCTCCAGTGCTTGACCTTGAGGGAAGCCTCTAGGTCTCTGGTGATGTGTTGGCTGTTATAATTGGCTGTTGATGTTGTCTTCTTGGCTCTGGTGTGATGTATCTATATCATCATTTGATATAGTCATGGGTACAAGTCCAATTCCCTAGGAGTATGGGGATCCCTTGTGTTGCGGTCAGCTTTCTAGTTGCTGCACCAAAAGAACCCAAACAAAAGCGGCTTGTGGAGGAATGGATTTATTTGGCTTAAGGACTCGAGGGGAGACTCCATCCTGGCAGGGAAAACGATGGCATGAGCAGAGGGGTGGACATCATGTCCGCCACAGCACTGCAAACAGCAGCAGGAAAGTGTGCCAAACACTGGCAAGGGGAAGCTGGTTTATAACCCCATAAGCCCGCCCCCAACAACACAGCTCCATTGAGGTTGTAAAATCCAAACTGTCATTAGCTGAGAATCAATTACCCAGAACACATTCATTTGTTTGTGAGGGACACCTGGATAAAACCATGACACCTTGTGTTACAAATCTAAGGGAACCCTGTCAATCACAGAAGAATCTGACTCATTCTATAAATCTAAGAAAAGAGACACCTTTAGACAATTGGCATTATCAACCTCAATAAGCACAAACAGAGCTCCAAGTTTTCTTCACATCTTAGGGCTGGATTCCAGATTTTTCCCTTGTAATATTACCTCTTCATTGGTAGGCCTTTATCCATTTAAAATTTAAGCCTGATTTCATGAGGCCACATGTTTAAATCATTTTATTTTAGCTTTGGCCTCTTGTAAACACACAACCACCATATAATATAGATTATATTTCGTCTAATTTTAAAGATTTTCATAACCTTTATCAACTTTAAGGGCACAAAGTAAATATCTCTATTATTATAAGGCATAGCAAGGAAAGACTGGACTATTACAAATCAATAACTATCAGACAAACATATCAGACAAACCAATGAGGGAAATTTCTGGAATTTTTATTTAAAGGCAAACGGTGGCTAACTAGTCAGGGCTGGGCATAAGCAGAGGAAATCATGGGTTAATATAAGCCAGCATCACAGTGAGAGAGCTGTGGCTCATCCAACCCTACCATCGAACTGCAGGCCTATAGCTGACATCCTGACAAGAGATGAGCCACCCCAGACATATCGTGGAGGATCCATATGGAATCCTGCAGAGAATGATGAGATGAACAAGTGACCCATAGTGACAGCCAATCAGTCAACACAGGACAAGCCAGTGAGACAGACACCAATGATTTTTGACACAACCTAAAACAGAAGTACAGAGACCCCTAAGATCTCAACAATAAAACAACCTTAATACTCACCCACCACAACTCAGGGAACTGAGCGGAAGAGGGGGCAGAAAGATTGTGAGAGCCTTGGTGGGGGAGAATACCCAAAGTCATGGCCGCCCTCAGTAGCAACACACTAGGGCTGGCAGAACCGGGCTGACTTCTAGGCTATCCATGGTCCCCAGCCCCAAGGACTGATCCAGACTGCCTACAGAAGAGGATATCCAGCTGAGTGGGGATGGGGAAGAGGGGCATTGGGGAACTGGGGATAACAATTTATTGTTTGCCCATTAAATAACATAACTCATTATGGACAATCAGCATCAAACAAGGGAGCCTATGAGTTTGAACCTTTATCAATATCATAATATTCTCTTACTGGGTGGTTAAGACCATGCAGGCAGCCAAAATTAATGACTTATTATATTTTCAGAGGTCAGTAATGGCTCTGTAGAGAGACTCTTAGGGACCTATGAGGAGCTCTATGACTCTCAACATTGTGTCATCTGTTAGGATAAGTCAAGGCTGTGATGACCATGTGGCCTTCCCTCTCTTGGGAGGCCTGGAGGACCTGTTTCCTCTGATATGACTCTCCTGTTGCAGATATATTGACTTGGAGTTTATCTCTGGATCCCTGTGTCCTTCCTGATCAAGAGGACAGGTAACTTACCAGAGGCTAGGGGCTAGGAGTGTCCCATCATCTTCTGTGACCTTTTAACTTGGGAGCAGGAACCAAAAATTGTTCATCCTTTTAACTCTGATGTTTCCAATTGGCTTTGGCCTTGACCTATGCTTATTAATCACTCAGAGAGACACATCTGATTAGCAAAATACAGAATATATCTTGTTAGCAAAGCAGAACTGGTTAGAGAATGACACAAAAGTTTTAAAGCATTCTGATTAACATTTAAGTTTAGTTGTCAGGTGACAGTATAGGCCACTTACTGGAACATAGAAAACAGACATATTTAAGTATCTGTCAGTTATAATGACAGGCAGAGTACATTAGTAGCCCTGAATGCAATGTTTTATCAATAACTTTAAAACAATTGATTTGACCCAGAAATTGTATGTCAGGAAAAGTCAGTACAAAATCTTGGCAACTGTCTTTGAAAATATCTCTGGCTAGCCTCATATTTATACAGGTACCAATCAATCTGGAAAACCTGGAAGCAGAAGAGCAGAGTTTAAGATCATTTCTCTTCAATTTCACACAGTTTAAAATAAAGCAAAACCCAGTCTTTGTTGAACTAAACCAGTCTGACTTCAATATATATTATAGACATTTTGACAGGCATAAAGTAATTTTGTAAGCAAACGCCTCTAACCATTGAACCATTTTTACAACTTAACATAAAGTAATATTTATGTCTGATAGAATATATGAAGCTCATACAACTTCTACCAACATTATTTGTATTGAACAGGTTTTCTTAGGATTTCTTAGTTTGTCCCCTTTTTCACAGCAACCCCAAACAACAGTGCTTCCCCCCTTCTGTGGCCTTGGGTTTGACCATATCCAGTCAGCCCCTCATTTCCTATTTTAGGGAGTAGTTGGAATTGTTCTCGGAGCCCCCAGGGTAATTTCTTAGCTTCACTGTTTTACAAGTAGGAGAATATTGTACTCTCCTGCCTATAATCTTAGTGGTATTCAGAATTTCCTCTGAGGGGCCATTCAACAATAAAAGCTGGTTATCTCAATGTACAGAGGTCTTTAATTTTTCCTGGTGTCATTTTACATACACCTATTAAAATATTCATATCAAATTCACTTTTCATACAGACAGGAAGGGAAGGGGACAGTTGGACAAAGGTCAGAACAAACAGCAGACAAACTCAGAGGATACAGCCAGGACAAGACAGAACTCGTTCACATGAACACAATCTCACACTATCTCAGATCTGAAACATGCATCTGATCAATCATACAGGGAGTCACTTAGAGTTTAAACAACTTTTTCTCTCTCTTTTTTTGATGGAACTTCCATTAAAACCTGGCCTAACAAGTAGGGACCTGGTGACCAGCATCACGTAGGTCTCAGATGGGAGTAGGGAGCTTATTACCTCGGAATCATGTCAAGGGCAGCTACACACCCCCTGTGGGGGATTAGCCCAGGGAGACCCCTTCTCTGACTACCCTTGGGGGGATTCTATCTGGTGCCCATGGCCATTCCAGACCTCCATCTCTCTCTGCTGGTTGGTGACCCCTGTCCCAGACTCTGAAGTCTTCTTTTTGGTCCCCAGGAAAGGAGACCCTGAAATCGCCTTGGTGGTGCATATTTCTCTGCTTCCAAGGGCTTTAGGGGGCTGTAGGACCCTTGTAGTGGTGGCTCCCATTTATCCAACAAACTGGGTATGGCTGTCTAATCTCGCTGGGGCCTCCAGGATAAAGGAGAAACACCACATGCTAATGAGAGAAAGCCATGCCAGCTGAGAGAGAGAGAGAGAGAGAGAGAGAGAGAGAGAGAGAGAGAGAGAGAGTTAGGTTTTATTATACAAGTGCTTGTGGGTCAAACACTCAAGTTCACCCCCAAAAAGGCATTGACCCCGAGCCCTAGTGGACAGGGGATTGATTTGTTCTTGCACATTCATGTGTGTAAGCCAGAGGAAAACCACAGGTGTCATCCTGAGACAGAATAGGTGAATTCTAGGCAGGTTTCAGCCAGAGGTTGAGGACCAGAAGAATCAGGCAAACACCTGATCTCATCCTGGAACAAGAATGAAAACTCTTAACTTGGATTTGAACTCATGTCTGACTGACAATGATCTCTGACACCCCCTGTTGTCCATAGTCGAATGTTCTATGACCCCAGCCTGAGCTATGGGCAGACTTTATGATCCATCCTCCAGATTCAATAACAAATCAGATTTTCCCCGCCTACCTGAATCAAACACGATAAAGGTGATGGTCTTACCTGAGTCCCTCCCTTTTCTTCCTGGATTATCTACTCATTTTGGTGTGGCCTGAACTTCCCCCATGTGAGTCTCAGGGTGAGGAAGGGAGGCCTAACCCTGCCTCTTAATGTTTCTTAATCCTAATCTCCCGCTCTATCTGTTTCATGGTCCCTCAACTTGCTATGTGTGTGCATTCCCACTGGATCTGCCACATGGGTGCTCTCATAGGTTCACAGCCCCTCTAACTCTTTCCTCAAAACTTTCCATGTGTTCACAGCTCCTTCTGAACTTCACTTTCTAAACCTCAATTTCTCTACTTTCCACGTGGTCCCCAAATCCATTCTAACTTCACTTTCTAAGCCTTAGGTTGTTTTTTTTTTTTTTAGCTCTCACGGGTTCCCAGCCTCATTCTAACTTTACTCTCTAAACCTCAATTTCTCCCTAACTTCCACTTTTCTGAAATATATTTTTCACATAAAAGTGCTCCAGTCTTCCTTTCCAGGTCCCAGTTCCCTTTCAATAAGCTCCACAAATTGTGATTTCTCCCCAAATAAACTCAATAATTCATAATTTCATCCGTTTTGATTCTGTCTTTATTGTTCTTCATTAAAGATTAGGAAAGAACCTAAAACTTGGGATCCATAAATCTGGGGAACCTTCCCTGAACTCCAAAATTCCTGAATCAATCCTCAGGGATTCTATCCACCTCTTGTTTTGAAACTGGGTCTCTTATTGACCTAGCCTTCACTGGTTAGGCTAGAATGGCTAACACCAAGCCCAGGGGATCCAGCGCTGGGATTACAGTGTACTGCCATGCCTGGTACATTTATATGGATGCAGGGGATGAAGTTCAAGTCCTCCCTCATTCATGCTTGCTGAGCTATCTCCTCAGCCCATCTTTTTTTAAGGCATGTGCTACCACACCCAGCTTTTAAAATATTATTTATTTATTTGCAAGCAAAGAGAGAGAGAGAAGAGACACAGAGAGAACGGGTATTTCAGGGCCTCCAGCCACTGCAAATGAACTGCAAGTGCATATGCCACTTTGTGCATCTGGCTTCATGTGGGCACTGCAGAATCAAACCCAGGTCATTAGGCTTTGCAGGCAAGCACCTGAATCGATGAGCCATCTCTCCGTCCCCCAGCCCATCTTTTGAAAGATAAACTGAACTTACTAAAAACGCAGGACTTCTCTTCTTTGGAAACTATAGTTACTGTTGGGGGGGAGGACATGTCGGCAAACATAGCTTCTTGGGAGGCTGAGACAAAAGGATTACTTGATTCTATGACTTTGGGGACAGTTTAGCCAATGTGGTGAAATGAAATCCTGACTCAAAAAAAAAATAATTCTGTTCAAAGAGTGAGAAGATAGCCATAGATGTTAGAAAATACTTTGAAATCACATAAATTATAAAGAAAATGAATCTAGCATACATAAAACCACACAAAGTACATACTAATCCCAGCAGCTCCGGTTTATGTAGAATTATAAATTCTGGGATAACTTGGGCTACGTAGTCAGATTCTATCTCAAAAAAAGTATAAATAAATAAAATATTTTAAAAATAAAAGGGCTGGAGAGATGACTTAGTGGTTAAGGTATCTGCCCAAAAAGCAAAAAAACCCGAGTTGGATCCCCTAGTGCCCATGTAAAGCCAGATGTACAAGGTGGCATGTGTCTGGAGTTTATTTGCAGTGGCTGGAGGTCCTGGTGCACCCATTCTCTCTGTGTCTGCCTGTTTCTCTCTCTCTCTCTCTCTCTCTCTCTCTCTCTCTCTCTCTCTCTCTCTCTCTCTCTTCTCTCTCTCTCTCTCTCTCACACACACACCCTTTCTTAAATAAATAAAATATTTTTAAAAAGTGAAAAAAATGAATGAATGAATAAATGAAAATAAATATGTACATAAATATCACCAGACTAATAAAAAACAAAAATTTTAATAAGAAAAATATTTGTATTGACAGATCATTGAAGACTTATGCATGATAGATGAACTCATTAAACAAATGTTCTCTGCATGCAACGTCTGTCACAGTGAGGGGCCCAACATAGGTGTTTGGGATGTCAAAGATAAAAAGTATTGTCAAGGACAGGAAAACACTGTCCATACAGGCATACAATAAAAACTAGCTGTGTTAGAATTTTATATTCATCAGGGGAAATCCTACAAAAACAAAGGCTTGACACATTTTAAACAACCAAAATCTGTGAGTTTGTGGGCAAACAGCTCTACACTGCAAAGTATTTAGAGGAATTTTCTGGAGAGGAAAGAAAGTAACCTAAGAAGAAAATTCAGATCTAACCAGGATAAAGAACGAGCTTGAAAATGGCAATCTTTCACGCAGAAACAAACGCTTTTGGGAATTTTTTAACCTCTTGAAAACCTAACTGCAAAGCAAAAATAATAACATTATATTTGCAGGTTAAGCATATGCAAATTAAAATATGAGTGCAAGCCGGGTGTGGTGGCAAACGCCTTTAATCCCAGCACTTGGGAGGCAGAGGTAGGAGGATCCTCATGAGTTCAAGGCCAGCCCAGGACTGCATCTTAAAATATAAAGCCCCAGCGGTGGAACCGGGTTGACTCCTAGGCTATCCATAACCCCCTGCCCCATGGACTGATCCAGACTACCCACGGAGGAGGATATCCAGCTGATTAGGGATAGGAAAGAGAGAAATTGGGGAAATGGAGATATCAACTCATTATTTTCTCATTCAATGTATCTAATTATGGAATACATACATATATATATATATATATATATATATATATATATATATATATATATATCCCCAGGAAGATAACATGCAATGGGATGGGGATACAATACAGGACCAGCAGACATAAGAAAGTAGTAGAACTACACTAGCATCAGGCAAGAAGGACTTCAGTGTTAGAAATACCTCTAGGATAACAGAGGTATAATAAAGAGGTTGATTCATCCAGGAAACATAATCACTCTAATGTAAATGTGCCTGACAACACAGCTTGAAAATACTGCAGGCAAAAGCTCACTGTATTGAAAGGTATAATAGATAAATCCCCAAACAGAGCTGTCCTCTGCTGTTATTGGAACAATGACAAAGGAGGAATAAAGATACAGAAGGCTTGGACAACACTATCCACCAATTATACTCCATTGGCACTCACATAACACTCCACCCCAAATTCATAATTATAGATCATAAAAATAGTGAGCTCATACGTCTATGTTCTGTGACCACAAAGGAGTTATTAAAATGAATGAGAAATGTATCTGGAACCTTTCCAAATATTTGGACATTAATACACAACTAGCTAACTGGCACATGGGTCAAAGGAGAAAGCACCTTGGGAAAAAAGAAAGTAAACTGAAAACTGAATAAGAGCTGGGCGTGGTGGCACACGCCTTTAATCCCAGCATTCGGGAGGCAGAGGTAGGAGGATTGCCGTGAGTTCAAGGCCACCCTGAGTCTACATAGTGAATTCCAGGTCAGCCTGGACTAGAGCGAGATGCTACCTCGAGAAACCAAAAAAAAAAAAAAAAAGAATAAGAGTAGGAAGTGGCCTGGGCATGGTGGCTCATGCCTTCAACCCCAGCACTGGGGAGTCAGAGGTAGGCCGGTTTGAGGCCACCCTGAGACTACATAGAGAATTCCAGGACAGCCTGGGCTACAGCGAGACCCTGCCTCGTAAAAAAAAAGAGAGAGAGAGAGAAAAGAAAGTAGGAAATGAACATACCAACATTTGTAGAACACAGACAAAGCTATACTTAGAAGAAACTGCATAGCATTCAATAAGGTCTACAGCCAGTGATCTCCACTTCCACCTTGTAAAAGTGGAAAAGAAGAGCCAATTAAATATGAAAGAGAGGAAGGAAAAAAGTAATCTGTGCTGCTAGGAAAGGGCTCACAAGAATTCCACTCTTCCTCCAGATGAAGACACACAGTCTCCTCTGGAATATCTGGTCCATCTCTGAAGTGGAGGTTGGCTTCTCATCAGTCCCTGAGCCTGCTGGTCCTTTGTCTTGAAGTGTAAAAGAGTAACTTCCTAGACCTTATAAATCACTCACTCTTTGGACATTTTTCTATAGCAATACAAAGACAGGGGACTTCCCATGTGGCTCTTCCTGGGGAATCTGTATGACAAATGTTTTCTCTGTGACAGTCACTGATGCCTGGGTGCCTCATCAAGTCCGATGGCAACAAATCTTTGCCTGCCTCCAGCCTCTCCCAAATGTGCCTCCCTGACCCAGCCATCCACTGTGGGTTTACACCAGGCCACACATCCCATGAGGATTCCACAAAGGAAGACAAGCCCTTTCCTAGGAGGTGGGACTCCTTAACCTCTAGCCTGGCCTTAGAATAGCATGCTTGGCTTAGAATGCAGGACAGTAGGCTGGAGAGATGGCTCAGTGGCTAAGGCACTTGCCTGTAAAGTCTAACGACCCAGGTTTAAATCCCCACTACCCATGTAAAGACAGATTTACAAAGTGGTCCATGCATCTGGTGTTCCTTGGCAGTGACTAGGCATGCCCATTTTCTCACTGCTTATAAATAAATTAAATTAAATTAAAATGCAAGACAGGGCAGAATGCTTCTCCATCCCAACCTTCCCTGCACTCACTTTGCACAGGGAGTATCCTGGGGCTGTGATTCTCATAGCTCAGAAGGCCAAAAGCCCAAAAACAGGCAGGTCTCCCTAATGTCTTTAAAGGGAAGAGGCACCACAGATCTTTCCAACTTCCCAAGGTAGATTAGCTAAGCCCAGTCTTCACATAACATTCTTTCCCATTTTTCAGAATACTAAGTGGGCTGGAGATATTGCTCTATGGTTAGAAGTGCTTGCTTGCAGAGCCTGATAGCCCTGGGCTCAATTCCCCAGTACCCACGTAAAGCCAGATGCACAAAGTGGCTTGTGCATCTGGAGTTTGCAGTGGCAAGAGGGCCTGGCACAACCATACTTTTACTCTGTCTGCCCTTCTCTCTCTTTTCCAAATTAACTGATTAATTAATAAGGACTCTAGTCACACTGGATAGGGCCACTCCCCCTAATGGACAATCTCCAGTGTTGTTCCTCAGGACCATCCCACTTTCTTTTTTGAGGTAGGGTCTTGCTCTAGTCCAGACTGACCTGGAATTCACTATGTAATCTCAGGCTGGCCTCAAACTCACAGCAATCCTCCTACCTCTGCCTCCTCCGGAGTGCTGGGATTAAAGGCGTGTACCACCATGCCCAGCTTTATTTATTTATTTGCAAACAGAGGAACAGAGAGAAGAGAGAGAGAGAGAGAGAGAGAGAGACAGAGAAGGGGCAAACCAGGGTGTCTAGTAACTGCAAACAAACACCAGATGCACACACCAGTTTGTTCATCTGGCTTTACGCAGGTACTGGGGAATCAAACCTGGGTTTTTAGGCTTTTCAGGCAAGCACTTTAACCACTGAGCATCTCTCCAGCCCCTTCCCTTCTTTTAAGACAGGATCTCTCATTGGTCTGGAGTTGTGTGGCTCTTGGGATTGAATTCAGGTCCTCATGCTTGCATGGCAAGCAATTTGTCCCCTGAAACATCTACCCAGGCTCCCAGGACTTTAACAGCTCTTGGAAGAAAAAAACACTCCACCAAGCCTGCAGCACTGAGACATCTGAGTGCATCCAAGGCTCAGGATCTATTGCAGAAGAGGTGGCAGAAAGACTGGGGGAGGGGATATGATGGAGGGTGGATTTGAGAGAAGGAAAATGGGGTGGGGAGGGAATCAGCATGGTTTATTGTCTGTAATTATGGAAGCTGTCAATAAAAAAGTTTTAAAAAAAACACCACTCCACCAGCTTTCCTAGTCAACAGCTGCCAGCGGGCCTCTGCCCACCTCCAGCAAGCACTTTCTTTAACACAAAGCCAGGCACATATATATTGTTTTGCTTTCTGAGACAGGGCATCACTCCATAGCCCAGGCTGGCCTGGCATTTGCAGTTTTCCTGTCTGTCTCTTGTCAACAGGGATCACAGGCTTACACCAGCACACATGGCTCATGGCCAGGCATATTTAACTCCATCCCTGCCCTCTACAACAGGAAAGACCTGGGCTAGTACATCTCTCCATGCGGTCCACAGTTCTCTCAGTTCAGGATACTCTCAGCTCTTCTTGCCTGGGAGATTTCAGGCAGCACCTGGGATTGCCTTTCTCCTCTGAGGTAGAGGTGCTGGGCTCTGAGCTGACAGGCCTCAGGCTTTCTTGAGTGGCAGCTGCTGATCCATGCACACACCTGGCTGATAGCTGGGCCACAGGGCAAGAAGACAGCACCTTCCAAAGCTCACCAGCAATAGGGCTGCCCACAGTCCCCATCTTGGCACAGAGAGAAGGCATTCAGGTGCTGCTGCTGTGAGCACATTTTTTTTTCAAGGTAGGATCTCACTCTAGCCCAGGCTCACCTGGAACTCACTCTGTAGTTCCAGGCTGGCCTCCAACTCATAGTGACCTCTGCCTCTCCCATGCTGGGATTAAAGGCACGTGCCAGCACCCCTGGGGGATAAGGATTTCCTGAGGCATCCAGATCTGCTTGTGCCTCTTCTTTCCCCTCACCTTCCATGTCCTCTGGCCCTCCTTGTCCACATCAAACCCAGAGGGGGCTCGGCATGGGTTAGGTTTGTGTTGCCCAGCTCACGGTTATCAGAGGCTCTGGTCACTCCTTGACCAACTTAGAGGAAAGGTTATGGATGGTGGAGGATAGTTCTGGTGACCATGGGAGCCACAGGACTCTGGGGAGGTCAACCAGGAAGCCAGGCCACAGCTGGAATGCGAGCAGAGATGGGTTCCTTCCTCATTTCTGGTGCCTGGGGCTGGACTCTCCCTCTCCCGCTGCCACTGAATGGTAGAGAAGAGAGAAGAGAGTTGCAGCTAGAATTGTAACAAATGACATGTGGCACGATTTTCAGATTGATGCATTTTAACCAGAAAGCTATTTTACACCTTAGCTAACGCGACACAAATTATCACCTCCCCCTTCCCCATAAAAAGTCACAACAGTGAGTGACTCCAGGAGTCAGAGTGGTGAGGGGATGGTAGAGAAAGGCTCCACGTCCCAGTGAGAGCAGCCTCGGACGGAGGACGGTGCTGCCTGGAGCAGCGATCCCAGAACCATCATGCACGATCGCGGGAGGGCGAGGAGATCCGGCCGGGCTGGACCAGCGCATCCTCCAGCGCCGCGCCCCTGGGCGTGCGCGGTCCCGGGGCTCACGTGCCCACTAGCCGGGGTTTCCCAGCGCCCGAGGGTTAAGAGGGTCCCCGCGCCTTTGGCTGCGCAAGCGCACGCGTGGCCCGGAGAGGTGACGGGAGGGCGGAGCGTCTCGTGGCTCCGCCCCGGGACACGCCCCCAAATTGCGTCACACCGCCCCTCCCGCGCCTGCGCCGCCCGCCCGCTCGCCGGCTGGCCGCGCATCCTCGGCCCGCTCCAGCACGCTCGGCTCCGCGGTGCTCCGCTCGGCCGCGCTCGGCTCGGCTCCGTTCCATCGGCTCCGCTCCATCGGCTCCCTTTGGCCCTCGGGCGCGGGCCGCCATGAGGATGCGTGGTCGCGGGCCGCGGGCGGCCCCCACTTCCAGCGCAGGGCCCGGCGGCGACGCGCGGCCGCTGGCGCCCCCAGGGCGGAACCCCTTCGTGCACGAGCTGCGGCTGAGCGCCCTGCAGAAGGCCCAGGTGGGTTCCCTGCGGCCCGCGGCCACGCACGGGCGGGATGCGGTGGGCGCGCGCGGGGAGCCACCGCCCCTCCGAGCCGCGCCCGCGCGGGTCCCGCGCCGCCACCCGCACCCGGGTCCCCTCTCCCCGCTTCCCGCCGCCTGCGCCCCAGGCTGGCTCCCGCCTCCTCTACCCGGTCGCCGGCATCCCCATCCCCTGGGCTCCGCATCCGGGGCCCGGCTCTCGTTCCCGCCAGCCGCAGGCGGGGGGGGGGGTGAGGTCCTTGGATCTGGCAGACCCTTCCAAGGGGCTTAGCTCGGCTCAGGGGGGCCCACTCGATGTCGTGGGGGGGTCGGATCGTGGACGCAGACCTCGGTGGTCATTTGAGCCTGTGCCTGGGGCGGTGTGGGGCCCCTGAGATGAGCCAGCGGGAGGATTTCCACATCCACGTTGGCAAATTCTTAACTGGGCTGTGCACACCATCCGGCTGTTTGGGACGCTCACGGGGTGGCTTGGAATCAACTTTATAAAACCTGGTTCCCACGTGGGAGGGAACCGGTGCGTAGCAGCTCTCCTCCTAATCTCCCGCTTGTGGGCTGGGCGGTGGTGGTGAGGACCACGATCCAGACACAGTAGCCCCTCTGTTCCCGCGGTCCCACGATGGCACACAGGTTTCTGGCAGAGCTCTGGGCATCTGCAAAGTCCCCTGTGGTCACATACTGGCCTGCCTTTGATTCACAGTACTGCCCAGGAGCTCTTTCACATAGTTTCAGACCTCAGGCTTACGGAGTGTGTACTTTTTCCAGCTGAGGAAACTGCTTTTAGAAGGAAGTTGTACTTTTTATTTTAAAATGTGCAATCTAACATAATATTAAAGTGAAAAGTTCTTAAAGTCAGTTGAAGTTGTCACTTTCCTAGGAACCTGCTTCTTCTCTAAACCCTTGATGGGTTGGTTGTCACCATGGGAACGAAGTAGTAGACTCAGTTGAGGACAAGGAAGGCAAGGTTGCCCCAGATGAGGCCCCAGGTCTTCTCCCTATCTCTGTTTGAGTCTGGAAGCACACAGCTACCCCTGAGGCTCTGCCTGCTGCCTTCACTTCCTTCCCCAGTCCTCTCTCCTGGAGCCTCTGCCCCCCTTCACTTCTTTCCCTCAGTCCTCTCTGCCTGAGGCAGTGTCCAGCTGGAGGGTTTGAGTGCAGTTACACCTCTGCACTTAAATATCCCTGGCTTTATTCCTCACTCCACACCCCACCCTTCTACACCCTCACAGCAGCTCCCTCTTGCTCTGCCTGGCCCTTAAGCTCTCTCTCCTGTCTCAGTTACTAAGAAGCCTTCCCTGGATGCCCCTCAGAGGGGAGCCCTGGCCCCTTCCTGTGGTTTGGAGGCCCCTCCTCAAGCTCACTTCATTCTGGTTATCCTGCCCCTTCCCAGTCCTGTCACCCTCCCACCCAACCTTGTCCCAGCCTTGGGGAAGCAATGCCTCCAGAAATGTAGGTTCCCCCCTCTGCTTTCCCATTTAGCATGGATGTACAGGCAGGCCCCTCTCAGAGTCCTGGGCATACGCTATGCCTCAGGTATCTATAGCCTGTGGCCAAGGAATATTGCACAAATGCACTCAAGAGTTTTCTTCTTGGAGTTATGATTTCCCCAGACACTGCTCCGTTGAGCCCTCGCCTTTATGGAAGGCGATACTGAAAAGTCTCTACAGGGTGGATGGCCCATCCTTCAGGCAAATAAACCCTGGGACCTGCCCGACTCTCAAGTGGAGCTAAACCACCTTGAGAGGGCTGCTGTGTGGCTTTGGATTAAGGCCACACAGGCCACCTCAGCCACCAGCAGCCCATCTGTCACTTAACTACAGATTTAGCGAGTAGCTTAAGCATGGTCACGGACAGAAAACGGCACAGTGAGAGCTGAACACGGGGATCTGGAGTCCCTGTTGTTTCCCATTAAAGCAAGCACACAGATGAGAACGGTCTTGAGCAGAGTTCTTCATAGTCCTGTGCCTGGTTTTTAATTTTGGGAGTCACAAATTGTCAACAGGGTTTTTGGGGGTACTTAACATGGTGTGAGCACTTCCCTGATTGGTTTTTCCAGTCTCTGAATTTACTTCCTGGGTAGCCGAACCAGCTCTAGGTCAGTCAGTGACAGGCTCAAGAAGTCTGCAACCCACCATCCAGGCTGATCCCAGGGAAAGTGTCAGTAGTACTGAGGTATGGGTGGCATCCATCTAAAAGTGGATGGTCTGTGTGTGCAAGTGTTTTTCCTCAACATCTGAGTTATGGCAGATCGCCTGTATGGCTCCAGTGTGGTGGTGCCAGAGCAGGGTCCTGCATGGCCCACTCCAACCATCCTTGTCAATGGCTGCTGTTTGCAGTTATCCCTGCCCCCCACCACCACTGGGCACTGCAGGAGTAAGGAGCACCTCTGTGTTCTGGCACCACAGCATGCTGCATGGGTGTGCAGGGATGCTCTTGCCCCTGCAGCTAGTATTTTAGAGTGCCATGGACAACATACCCTGAGATAACTCCTTCCCAGGAAGATTTAGAGGGGAGGAAGGAAGGGGAAGAGGAGAGGGAGGTGCTGGAGCTGACTAGGGGGTGCACCATGCCCATTCCTCCCCAGGAAGCCTGGAAGAGATGCCAGTCCACACCATCTGCACACAGCCTGTCATTTGCTGTTTCCCCTCTGTTGGTGTCCATGTGACCCAGGGAGTCCCAAGGCCATTTGCCCAGCATCCTGAACTCTTGCCACTGTCAGCTGCAGCTGAGAGGCGGTGCAAGGCTAGTGTGGATCCCTATGTCACAGATGAGGTCCGTGTTATCCCTGTCTCCCAGAGTGTGCTTGGCTCAGTGTGGTCATCTGCCTTTTCTCAGCTCTCATCTACAGCTGACCCTGATGTTCTGGAAGGTACACAAGTGAGTGGGTAACTGAACAGAGGGAAGAGTAGCCCAGGGAAGGCGTGTGTGTGTGTGTGTGTGTGTGTGTGTGTGTGTGTGTGTGTGTGTGTGTGTGTATCCACACACAGGAGTGCACAGTTTTTTGTTTTTTTGTTTTTAATTTGGTTTATTTGAGAGAGGGAGAGGGAGTGAGTATTTGTGCGCCAGGGCCTCCTGCCACTTTGCGTATCTGGCTTTGTGTGGGTCTTGGGGAATCAAATGCAGCCTTTGCAAACAAGTGCCTTTAAACCACAGTTCTTAAACCGATGTCATACGTACTCAGCCAAGTGTCCTTATGCTGATGTATTACAAGGAAAGAACAGGTGACTTTGATAGCACCTATGCTGATTTGGTGCTGGGTTTTGCAGTAAATGCCGCAGACCTCACCTCTGGAGCTCTCCGTGTTGCAGTGGTAGCAGGATTTTTGTCCCACTGTGGGCTGTGCCACACTGACTCATAACCTGGTCTCCACACCGAGCCTGGGTAGGCTAGCACCTTCCACAACGCAGACAGCAGCTGACACAGGAGAGTCTCCTCTTCCCCCTGGCTCTGGCTCAGTTCAGTCAGATACATGCTTTTACAGGGTTAAGCATGCTTCTGGTCCCTCCCCTGGACTGGCCTCCATTCATCCCGCTGTGGTCTCAGCATCCACCCTCCCTGTTCAGGGTCCACAGCAGGTTCCCTGCTAGGTGCAACTAGTGTCTCACTTAACTCAGCACTCCCTTGGGTGTTAATATGCCTGGATGAGCCATGGTGTCCGCAGTCTCAGGGTGACTCTGAACTCACAGCAATCCTCCTACCTCTGCCTCCCAAGGCTGGGACTAAAGGCGTGGGCTACCATGCCTGGCGTTTTTATTTTATTTTTGCCTAGTGTCTTACTTTGTATTCTTTTTCAGCTGTATTTTTCAGTCTTTCCTGGCTCAAGCCTTTTGATTTATACCAAATACAAGTCTTTCTCTGTAAGGTTCCCCAGTGAGTCAGCTGGCCCTTGGTGTTCACCTTTCACACCTTTGTGACGTGGGCTTAGGAGGATGTTTTACCTCAGCCACATTGTGTGATGCCTTCACAACAACTTCCTGCTAAAGTCAAGCTAACCTGCGTGTTCTTGGGATTTTTTTTTTCTCCTCCCATGTGATGGCTCTTCAACTTGCTTCCAGGAACATAGGTGGAATTGCTGCCTAGGGCTGAAGCACAGGTGTGCCACTGGGTGTGCCATCCATTAGTGCCTGGGAATGGTGCCTTTCCTGAGTCTGGAGTCACTCTTTCCTTGAAGGATCCCCGCTTTGCAACCGTCTCTTCCTTCTCATCCTTTCCTCTCTCTTCCTCTCCTGTCCCTTCCATTTGTGCACGTATGCAGAGACAACAGGGCAACATTGGATGTTGTTCCAAAGAAATGCTGTCCACTATTTTTTTTTTAGTCAGGGTTTCTTATTGGCCTGGAACTCAGTGAGTAGTCTAAGCTGGCTGGTCAGCAAGCTCCAGGGACCCTTCTGTCTCCACTTCTCCAGCCCTGGGATTCCAAGGGTATACCACCATGTATTTTTACATAGCTTCTGCAGATTCGTTCAGATCCTCATGCTTTAAAGACATTTTCCTGGCTGAACTATCTCCCCAGTTCCATGTCAATTGTTCTTGTGAGTTCCACAGTTCCAGTAACTGAGCCCATCCTTCACCCCTTCCATGGTGCACCCTCTCTGTTCATAGTGCTCAGCAGTCCGTAGCTCCTGTAGTCAGTGAGGTGACGCCTTCCCTCTTCCCTCACCCCAGAGCAGTCACTTCCTGCCCTTCTCGGATGTGGCCCCTCTCCAGCCAGCCACCCTGCCCTCCACACCCTCCCACTTTGTCTTCAGTTGTACCTGGTTACACCTCCATCAACTCCCAGGACACGTGGTCCCCTCACACTCTTGTTCCTCCCCTGACCAGCTGGAACAGCAGGATGTACAGGGAAGGGTGTCCTGTATTTGCTGGTAGCATGGGATGGGCTCTGTGCTGGGGTACTGCTTGGGGTCTTCCTGATCAGGGGATTCAGGATGTGCCAAGGATGGTACCCAAAGCAGGATGTGTGAGCTGCCTCTTTCAAGAGCTGGAGGGGGAGGCTCCACAGATACTTGTCAAACGAGTAAAAAGCAACTAGAAATGCTGCAGGGCTTGCATTTCGGGATTCCTTTTTTTCACAGACCAGTGTTGGGTCATGGAGACAGCCACAGATTTGGGCAGATTATCTCCTGGCCTCAACTGAGCCCTTCCTAGGAAGGTGGCACCCCGGGTGGGTCCCCACAGAGCTCTCAGGCCTTTCTGACCCACTGCATGGTTGACTTTTGTTGCTAGAGTTCTCATAGTGCCCCACTTCTCCAAGGGGTTTCCTCCCCTGCTGTGTTGTCTAACACCCATGGGTCCCAGGACCCCTGGCTCAGAGGATGCAATGCTGCTGCAGAGCCTCTCCTGCCATAAGTGGGCTGCATCCCAGCATTAGAATGGGACTGTGAAGATTGTGCTTAGGTTCAGTGGTACAGTTGAGCCCCTGGGCTGATATCTCCAAGGATGGGTGGTAGCCCCTTGTCCTGGAAACAGCCTGTTAACAGGACTAACCTGTTAAAGGAATGCTGGGATAACCAGCAGGTGCTTTTCTGCCAGTGGATGCTTGAAGTAGCTCTTCCCTGTAGGTGACCTTGGCGAGCAGAGGGAGGCAGCCTACAGAAGAGGTCCTCTTGGGTCCCCTTGGCTCCTCTTGTCCCCCAAAGCTGAACTGTTCTTCAAGAGGAAGCCAGGGCCTTATGCCAAGTCAGCCTGTGACTCTGAGTTCTACCTGCTCCCCATGGCCTTAGGCTTTTCTGCTCATGGTACCTAAAACCATGGTACCTAAAAACCTCCTTTTATGAGGACTGTAATTATTGGGAGTCCTGCACCTAGTTAGACACCCCTGAGGTAGGTCAGCTGTAACTGAGTCCTTTCAGCTCTGCAGAGGGATTCAGGGCCAGTTTCTGCTTTGGCAGCTGAGCCTGAATCCTAAAGTGAAATGCATCCAGCACTGTACTTACACCTTCAAGAAATTTCGGCTTAGGGCAAACCCATGGGCGACAGGCAGCCATGGCAGGCCTTTAGCTGTAAAGTTTTTACTTCAGAGGCTGTAAGACTGCCCATCAGATTTGTGAGGGCTGTAGGGACAGCCACAAGCAGGGAGCAGCAGGTGGCGGTCAGCAGCACTGCATGCCCAGTGGCACATGAGCAGGTCACTGGGGTGACGCCCAGGTCTCCACTTGCTTGGTTATAGGGCTCCATAACCGTCTCTGGAACCTGAGGTTTTTCTCGGGCAGCCCTTCAGATGCTAGTTTACTGAGATGCCAGCCATGTGTAGTTGGCCACAGGTGGACAGATGAACCCTAGGTGAAGGAGAACAGTCCTTCTTCCCCTTCTGCACCCATGCGTACAACATGTCCATTGGTGGCTTTGTGGGGTCCATAGCCCTCCTCTTGCCTATGATCATGTGCCAGTGTCTCCAGGATCAGGGCCTGGTGCCTGGACTGTGCTGCAATCAGCCAGAGGATGCTGCCCAACAGTGCTATTCATTCATTCGTTTCTCAGTAGTGAGGTACCAGACCAAGACCCTAGGTGGGAGTGCCCTACACAGTATCTGGGATCTTCCCTGCTGTGCCCACAAAAGCAGAGAAGACTGGCTGTCCTGGGTTGATAAGTGCTCCATGGTGGCATGGTGCCAAGGTTTGGGGTCCACTTCCACCAAAATGGCTTTAGTCTCATAGAGGAACTCTAGCTGTGGTATGTCACAAAAACAGCCATTTAGGAAAATAACTGATCTGTCATTTTCTATTCCAGTGCTTAAATTTGGAGCACTTTGCTCAAGACAGGTTCAGTCTACAATGAGAATGCTCTGGACTGGGTGGCAGAGGGTTCTTGGATAGACCTACCAGGGACCTGGAGAGTTGGGGGGGACGATTGAGGGTTTGAAAGAAAAAATAGCTCCATGTTAGAAAAGCTATATTTAATTTTAGATTTGAGTGGGAGAACTAAGAAGCACTTATAAATAGCCATAAGCACGGGCTCAGGAAAGCTCTGGAGGAGATGGTGGACAGTCCCAACTGCACACGGGTGCCTGAAAGCTCTGGAGCATGCCACAGTTAAGAACTTAAGGCCACCAAGACAGACGATGTTCACATGTTAGTGAGGAACAGAAAATGGACCCAGCATAAACTCAGGCAGGATTTATATATATGGGAAAATCACACAAAAAGAAACACAAACCCAGTAGAAGTGTCTTTAGAAGTTGCCCCTCAGATATGACCTGTGCCCGCTGCGCATACTCGTGGGCCCCTTGGGTATGTAAGGATAGGGAGCCATGGGCAGCACTCCAGGCTTTGTCTTCGCAAGGTAGCTAGGGTCAGAAGAGCCTATTTAACTGCAGCTGTGCATGAAAACATAAAGCTGCTCACAGCCGCTTAAGATGTGTGACCTCTCTTCCTCTTTTGCTTCTGGTGTGGCAACTGAAGATTCTGATTGTGACAGTGTGAAGCTCCCTGTTCAGGCTCGTGTTCAACAGGTGCACAGGCAGTGGGCCTCATCGAAGTGTTGGGGAGCACACAGGGCTGGCTGGCCTGATCCATTGCTTCTACACAGTGCTGGGTCAAGTGGAAGCCTGTAGATCTGGGTGGCCACTGGTTACAGAGCTCTGGGTTGTGGGTTTCTCTCACAAAGGTGCCTCAAAGTTTGAACTGAGAGATGCCTGAGAGATTTACAGTGTCTTTTAAACCTGTTTGTGCTGTAAAAAAGAAGAGGTAAAATAAAACTACATGTGTTTCCTGCCCAGGATGGGACAGTGTCTCTGGTAGATAGTACTTCCAGCTGGCCCTGTGGGCCCCACTCTGCCTAAGGCGTCGGTCTCTTAGTTGCTGGTTTTAGGGTCTGAACCACAACTGATCCCTGGACCAGTTTTCTCAGGTCTCTCAGTGCCCTGTACGTATACCCATTTGAGAAGTCTGTGCACCTGTCCTCAGAGCCTCAGAATGTGTGGTAGCCAACCTTTGAGGGATGTGCAGACTCCAGAGTCCTGGGCCAGCGCTCCCTCTCTGGATCCAGATGCTTCCTTTGGGAGGACATTCTTGTACCTATCAGAACCATATTCTAGACTGCAGCCCCACCACCTGATTCCTGGCTCCTCACTTGGTGTGAGTGTTTGGCCCCTTCTCCTTGCTCTGGAGTCTTGAAGACTAGGAGCCTGTGATGTTTGCAGTTCTTTCCCCACCCCTCCTTGGCCATCCCTAGGAGTCCCCACCAAGAGCCAGACCCCTCTTGAAACCTAGGGAGTTAGTAAGTGAGGAAGAAGAGGCAGCTATGGCTGTTTGTCCCTTGGTATGAGACCTGAGGAACAATACTACTGGGCCCTGGAGCTGGGTAGCCCATAGGAGAGCTACTGGGGCTCCATGTAGACATGGGGGGGAGCAGTGGTGATGGCTCTGTCAGGACAGACTGTGCCCTTGACTACAGGTGCCAGGAGACCCAGCTTGGGGTGACACTGGTGGCATTGTCCTCAGGGGCCAATGTGCCAGGGATGTGCACAAGCCCAGAGAAGGGTACAGGCCCCGGGCACCCCCATTCCTGTAGAAC
This sequence comes from Zapus hudsonius, assembly GCA_004024765.1. Classification (NCBI taxonomy): domain Eukaryota; kingdom Metazoa; phylum Chordata; class Mammalia; order Rodentia; family Dipodidae; genus Zapus; species Zapus hudsonius. Next base: position 105,359 of record PVHP010001072.1, read on the forward strand.
CCCTTGGTCGAGGCTGTAGCCGGTCTTGAGGCCATTTACTTTCTCTCTTGCCGCTTCCCTACTCATTTTCTGGTTTGGAGGTACAGCACTGCTGCCCAACAGGATTTGTTCTGTGGCACGTGGGGTCATGGCTGGCCTTCTTGTCCCCATTTGGAGAGGCCCTTTCTGTGGCACTCATTCCTTCTGGAGTAGGTGATTTAAGGCAGTTCTCAGCCCAGGTAATGAAAAACCTCCTTGTGCCCCACTGGCCTTGCTCTCTGCACCACCCCTGGCTTCCCAGTCTGTAGCTCCCGCCCTGGGCTGCTTTGTTTTGTTTTAAACTTTGTATTGGTAGTTTCCATAATTACAATAAACCATGATAATTTCCTCCCCACCTCCACTTCCCCCCCTCAAAATGCCCTCCATCATATCCCCTCCCTCTCTCAATTAGTGTCTATTTTGTTTTGATGTCATCGTCTTTTCCTCCTATTATGAAGGTCTTGTGTAGGTATTGTCAGGCACTTCAAAGTCATGAATATCAAGGCCATTTTGTGTCTGGAAGATTGTATTATTAGCAGGCTTACCCTTCCTTTGGCTCTTAAAATCTTTCTGCCACCTCTTCTGAAATGGACTCAGAGCTTTGGAAAGTGTGATAGAGATGTCTCAGTGTGTCCCGGGGTTTTTTGAACTGGAGAGTGGCTTGGGGACCTCTGGCCTCTTGTTCATCTCCCCAGGGACCAGCAGCACCTGTGTACCCTGCTACTTTGTTATTTGGATTCTGGATACCTTGACTTAGTCTGGACATAACATAGATGCTGATTTATTGTCATAGCCCGAGCAAGGTTGCTGGCCGTTATTGCAGCCCCCTTTCCCAGTCCAGGTCCCCCAGACCTTCCCACCTATCAGTGAGTCATACTCCTCCTTTTGGCTACCTCTGCACTCACCTTGAACAGCGCTTACCTCAAATGCTGAGAGTCACCCAAGTGGTCTGGGTACCAACCCTGTTTTTATTTCACCTTCCTTACACTTGTTGCCTGTGGATCTGTCCTTGGTGCCCAGAGTGAAATTCTACCCACAGAGAACCTAAACACTCACCTGCTCCCTGGTGGTGCCCTTGGGTGGCATCCAGCTCTGCTGCCAGCAGCTGAGTTGGCAGCCTCCACTTGTCCCCAAACAATTGATCACAGGAGCATAACTCTGGAGATGTGGCCAGGCCACACAAACACTGCACACACTCCTGCTGAGCACACCAGGGCTACCATGTCCTTTGTGTGGAACCGAGGTGCATCAAGAGATGCTGAGTGTCCATCTGTCCTAGAACCTTCTGAGCTCTTCCAGGATCTTAGAAGTAACACTGAGGGGAAGGCAAGGCAATAGCCCTATGTCAAACCCTGCATCTCCCTGGTGGGCAGAGAGACCCCCAGATCTGGGGTTGCAGAGGCCATGGTTCTATGGGGACTGTGTGTGTAAGGGACCTCACCCAGAAAGGAGATAGAGCAAGTCAAGAATGACCACCAGTGCCAGGTGTGTGAGGTGATGGGGAACACCTTCTGAGATGTGATGGGCCCACACCAGCGGCTAGTGCTGTTAGCCCAGGCCAGGGATGGGGGTTGTCTCCAAGAGAGGGCAGAATAGGACCTTTGTCAGCTTAGATTGAGCTGCACCTGAGCCCTAGGTAGAGCTAAAGATCTTTAACACCCCAGGAAGGAACCCCTCATTGAGAGGTGTCTGCTCAGGACCATTGGTTGGCCTGCTGAAGAGCCAGAATGAAATCTGGGCTTTTAAAGGTCACCTGGAGACTGGAGAGATTGCTTGGTGGTTAGGGTACTTGCTTGCAAAGCCTGATATCCTGAGTTCAGTTCTCCAGTACTTACATAAATCTAGGTGTACAAAGTGGCACATGTATCTGGAGTCCAATTGCAGTGATGAGAGGCCCTGGCACACCCATTCCTCCCCCCCCCCCTTTGCGTCCCATCTCTCCTTGCAAATAAATAAAATATTTTGTAAAAGGAAAAGGCTTCAGGCTGGAAAAATGGCTCAGCAGTTAAAGGTGCTTGATTGATAGCAAAGCCTTCAGGCCCAGATTTGATTCCCAGTTTACATGTAAAGCCAGACGGTGCATGCATTTGGAGTTTATTTGTAGCAACAAAAAGCTTTGGCACACCCATTCCCTTTCTCTCTCCCTCTCCCCCTCCCCACACAAATCAATAAAATATTTTTAATATTAGAAAAATGTTTTGCCAGACATGGTGGCGCATGCCGTTAATACCAGCCCTTGGGAGGCAGAGGTTGGAGGATTGTCATCAGTTCGAGGCCACCCTGAGACTACACAGTGAATTCTAGGTCAGCCTGAGCTAGAGCGAAACCCTACCTTGAAAAACAACAACAAAAAGTTTCATTCCAGGGTCACCTGGGCAATGCTGGGTGGGTGGGGCATGGCCAGGCAGGAGCTCCTTGGTTGGGTCTCAAGAGTCATGAGCTCTGATGGATGGGTCCCTGGTGGCCCCATGTGTGCTTTTGGGGCCTGTAGGGGCCCTAGGAGATGGTCGGGAAAGCAGGATAGGTTATTTTAGAAGCAGAGCCTTTTACCAAAACCTCCGTTTGCCATCCTAAATTGCACACCTTTCCCACAGAGCTTCAGGCCACATCTTCCTTCCGTTTAGCCCTCAAGCCTGGCCTCACCCAGTCTGGCTCTCTCCATGCTGTTCTCGCGCTGTCCCTGCACACCACTCCAGGTATACCACTGCCCTGCCCTGAGTCATCTTGGTCTCTGTCTTTTGACTGGCGTCACCCCATCACCCTCATGTGGGTGGTGACCCATCAGTCACCTGGGCAGAGTGAGCCTTCAGTTCTAAAGTGAAACCATTTCTGCCCATAGCTCTTGGGCAGGGACTGACCACAGGTGAGGGCAGTTGCCCTGGGTGTCTCTGAGGCGCTTCTAAAGTAAGGTGGGAGCCGGGCGTGGTGGCGCACGCCTTTAATCCCAGCACTCGGGAGGCAGAGGTAGGAGGATTGCCGTGAGTTCAAGGCAACCCTGAGACTACGTAGTAAATTCCAGGTCAGCCTGGACTAGAGCGAGACCCTACCTTGAAAAACAAAAAGAAAAAAAAATGTTTTCACTTAAAGTAAGGTGGGAACGATGATCTACACAGGACAGGTGAGGCCAGCAGCTGTCACCTGTGTCCAGGAATGAACATGTCACTCCTCTAGTTTTACCTTCCCAGTGCTCAGCTTTATCTCACAGAAGTGGCTGGACAATGTCAGTGCCCCAGAGGTCCTGAGCAACAGATCATGGCCCAGACTTGTTGGACACCTGATGCCAGGGCCCAGGCCAGGTACCCACCCATATGTGGTTCCTGCTGGGGTGCTCAACTCAGCCCTCTCCACTTGAATCCACATTCCCTAACCCTTTACTCCCAGGACCCAGGCAGCACATGGAGACTCAGAAGGGCCACTGGCCACTGAGCATCTTAGATGAGACACATCTCAACAGCCCACATTTATTCTGCTGACTGTCATTCTTACTTAGCAACACCGCCGAGGGATTGCAGGGACCGTGAGTGTTACACTCACCAAGGTGTTTCTGTTCTACTCATGTCGCTATCAGATGCCATCAGAAAAGAGAGAGTAGCTTAGAATGTGGCTTCAACGAGCGTGTTTCTCTGGCCAGCACCACTGTGTGGAGCACATCTTTATTGGAAGAGTATTTCTAGTATTTGACCATGTATTTGGGGATATTGCTGAATTTTCCTCATGGTGAACACAGCTTGAGAGGAGCCATCCCTGTCAGCTTACCTCTCTCTACCCACCCAGTGCAGGGTGTGTAACTGCTGCTCATGGTGATGGCCTGGGATCCTGGTTGTGGCGTGTCCCTTGCTGCAGGTGTCCCCGAGTCTTGCACACTGACCAGGTTGTGCAGCATGCATCGCTGTAGCCAGTATGGGGGTGGGAGGGGCCACAGCTGCTCACACCTGCCTGGTCTGTGCCTACTCTGTGGCCATCTGTCCCACGGAGGTTGACTGCCAGATGTGCAGTGTGTTTGGAGCAGACTTGTTTGTGGGTTCGGTGACCTCTCAGAGATGAGAGATATTTAGCCAGCCGCTCAGCCCCAGCATGTCTAAGTTCAGGCTTGGTGTCTCCAGGTACCCTCAGTGTTGTGGGCCAGTGTGTCAGGGTGACCCTACTCACATACAAAACCAAGAATTGGCTTGTATACACTTCTTACCCTGGGGAATTTCAAATGTCCACGGGATGTTAGTCAGCCCAGCTATTATGGCACGGCACCAGGGTTGGCTCCTCCTGAAATGTCTCCTCCCTGTGTTCTCATACAATCCTGCCTCTGGGTGTCTGTTGTATGGACTCCAGTTGGAGTGGATTGGGGGCACTCTTGTGACCCCATTGTCTCAATTAGCTGTATAAATACCCACTTCCAACTCTAGTCACATTCTGGGGTGCTGGCCTTACATGTCAGCATATGGATTTTGGAGGAGACCAGTTTAGCCCCTACACCAACGTAGAGTCTAGCTGTGAGTTCTGTGGGCTTATCACTAGTATGTGGCCTGTCTGGGTTCACTTTGCCCCTCCCCCCCATCTTGTTGATGGCTGTAACGTTGACCACAGTGCTCAGGCCACAGAAGTAGAATTCCCTGTTCCCTGTTGTAAAAGGCTGGAGTCCATAGGCAGGAGAAGGCTGACCTGGGAGTCTGCAAGCTCACAGAGCACCTCACTTGTGGGCTGGCCAGGAAGCCTTTAAGGCTCTGATCCCACAGTGAAACTCCGCCCTCCAATATTATTCATTTATTTGCAAGCAGAAAGATAGGAGAGAGACAGGCTGAGAATGGGCCCGGCAGGGCCTCCAGCTGTTGAACACAAACTCCAGATGCATGTGCCACTTTGTGCCTCTGGCTTTATGTGGGTACTGGGGAATTAAACTCGGGTCATTATGCTTTGCAGACAAGCATTTTAACTGCTATCTCCTCCCACCCCAACAGTGAAACTCTTGAATGGTTTGGCTGGCCTCCACCTGTGCCCAAAAGCTAGCATGTGTCCCTTTGGTCCTTTCTACAGGAAGCTGCCCCAGGGTCCACTCCCTTAGGAAGGACAACCTAACCCTCATGGTTTTTTGTTTCAGGAGTATCTTTTAAGGACGATAGGAAGATGGGAATGTGTGTTTGGGCATCACTGTATGTGGGAATATGTATCCATGTATGTATGTATTGGTGTGTGTGAATATGTATCTGTGTATGAGTAGGTGTGTGAACTGTGTGTGTCACTGTGTCAGTATGAGCATTAGTATATACTGTGCTATGGACACGTGCCCTTGAATGCATACGCTGTTACAGTCCTGCCGGGAACGGTGCTGGCCTGCTTTCTGGCTCCCAGTGAGCTGGCCAAGCAAGGTTCTCCATGTGCTGTGGTGCTCTGTCCTGATGCATGTTCCCTCCATGACCTGAGGGTCAGTGTGTCATCATGGGTCACAAGTCCTGAGTGGGACAGAGCAGGGTGATACAAAATTTCCTTACAGTTTACAATTTATGCATTCAATTGTGTATTTCTGGAAATTTCCACTTAATGTTTTTGGACTTTGAAGAGAGTTCCTCATGGAGAAAACTGAGATTGACCCAGGGAAATACAGTCTACATAATCAGGAATCCAGAAACATGGATGCTGCAGCGAGCCAGCTGCAAATGCACCAAGGCAAGGGACTCTCACAGGTGTGGTGCTGTGACCACATAAGGTGTGGGACGGCAGGTAACAGGTGCTTTGACCATCACCATCAGGTCTGGAATCCCTAACACAAATCCTGACAGGTAGCCTCTCACCACTGCAAGGGAAATCTAACATTAGAGTAGCCATGACTGCAGCCCAGCCAAGGGTTACATGAGAACAAAATGTGGATATCCCAGCAGATTCCAGAGATATCTGATACAACCCAACAGCCATTCATGACTTGAATCAAGATGAGACTCCTGGAAATCAAGGCGGGGAAGCGGTGCTCTCGTCCTAAAGACGTCTGCTAACAGCCCTCAGCAAGCGTCCATGGAGCAGGGGACATTGTCACCAGCGGCAAGGTGCCAAGTGTGTTGTTATGAATGAACCTCATGCTGGAACATTTAACACCAGGGCCTGGGCCTGTGTGGTATACAGATACCCACGGGCCACCCATGACGCTGGGCCCTTAAAACATGGGAGTGTGGATTGACCGCTCTTAAGTGTCAAGTACATGCTGATTTCCAAGGCTGTGAGAAATGTCAAGTTTCTCACAAATGCCACATTGAGCCCACAGAACCCAGCCACCTTCCACAGCATCTTCCTGACCTGGAGCATAGACAACACTGGTCCTAGGGTCTCTTCTGTCCCTGCTTGAGGATTGCTGGGTAATCTATGCCTCTCCTGACTCTGACCTTTCTCTCACCCAGCTTGCCCTGGGCTGGCAAACTACCCTGACTCCTCCACCCTCTGGTCCAAGGTCAGGTCATATGAGCTCCAGTTTTCTGAGCTCCCATGCAGCACCAGGACTGTAGTCTCAGATGTAGGGCTTCACTGTCAGGGTCAGAGCAGCTGCTGGACGTGTAGAGGAAGCTCCAACATGTCATTCCCAAGCAGTCCCTTAGGTGTCTCTACTCACAAGGTGGGAAGGTGGGGGCCATGGTTACCGACAATGTGTTGGCCAGCTGTGGCTCAGCTCTGCAGGACACTGGGGTCTAGGCAGCTCTGGCATGTTCCCAGGCAGGAGTGCTTCAGAAGTGACACTTCTCTGCTTCCTAGGTGGCTTTCATGACACTGACCCTGTTCCCCATCCGGCTCCTGTTTGCTGCCTTCATGATGCTGCTGGCCTGGCCCTTTGCACTCGTGGCCTCTCTGGGACCTGCTGACAAGGAGCCTGAGCAGCCCCTGGCCTTGTGGCGGAAGTAAGTAATGCTCTGAATGGGGGGTAGGGTGGGGTGTCAGCAGACTGCCATGCTGTCACATTGTTACTGTCTATCCAGTAGAGAGCTGTCCTTCCCCTGGCTGAGCCTAACTCACTGGGAACTGCTTAGCATGAACCAGTGCCTTCCCATTTCCTTTGAAGTCAGCTGGTCCCCACTTGTCCCCTGCCCTAGTCCTCAGGGCATGTGGCTCTTCCCTTGGATTGAGCTGACCTAGCACCATGATGACACAGGCCTTCAGCTCAGGCAGGCAGGACCCTGCCTCAGCATCTCTAGTCAGAGACACCTGACCCTAATGTGTGGGCTAGGGGTGGGGTGGGGTGGGGTGAGGGTAGGGCTCCCTTCTACGCATTTAGCATAGCAGTTCCAGAGGACACAGCTTAGCTGCCAATGGCATGCAGCACCCCTTAACTACCTGGCACCATTGAGAGTGGAAACTGGGCTCCACATTGTACAAACACATCGATTTGGCCCTCTTACTGGCCAGTTTGGAAAGGCAGAAGGCCTGGCCAGCGATCCACTGGAGCCAGGCACAGCACTGCTCTAGAGGGGACCTCAGGCCAGCCCAGACCCACTGTGTGTTGGTTACCATCTCTGCAGGCTGGGTACCTCTTGCTTCATAGACCCAAGCTGGTCCTTTCCCTTAAACACTATATCTAAATGCTCCTTACCTGTGTAGATGGATACGTCAACAACATGTCAAAACTAGCCATCCAGCATGAACTATTGTGTTGTTGGAAGACAGAATTTATTCTGGCAGGGAGACATGATACTTGCTTTCTTTTTATTCAGTTCAGGGCTCCAGGTCATAGAATGTTGCTTCCCAGAGGTAGGGTGGTTCTTCCCATCTCCTAGATCTAGAAATCTAGAAATCCCCTCACAGGCATGTCCAAAGATTTGTCTACCAGGTGACTCTAGATCACATTAAGCTGACAGCATTAGCTATAACAACTGAAGAGTTAGACCATATTGCAGTGAACACAAGGTGCAAGGACATAGACATTTTGATAGTATTTTCAGTCTTTCCACTTGTCATATGCCTCACAGACGAGTGTTCTGAGAACCCTTCACTGGTGATGTCTCTAGAGCTGCTGTGGAGTCCTTGGACAGATCAGAGTGACAGTTACTGGAGGTGCTGGCGGAAAGGCCCACAGGCCAGATCCAGCTGCTGCCCATTTCTGTCAGCAATGCTTCCCTAGAACACAGCTACCCTTCAGGACTGCTTTCACAGGGAGTTGGGTGTCTGTGAAGGGCTCTGTGGTCTCCTGGCCTAAAACATCACCCTCTGGGGCCCCACAATCTGAGCTTTTGCCCAGCACTTCCGATCCCTACAGGCCTGTGCTGCAAAGGCCTTTATATACAGGATGCTGATTCAGACGAGGGGCATGTAGGGAACACATCTTCCTCTGCACTATGGTCTCCTGGTATCGTGGTCACTGTCAGGCTCACAGGAATGTGGGCACCCATTTTGTCACAGGTGTGTAGAGGCCAGAGCTGGTGTCAGGTGTCTTCTTGAGACCGGTTCTCACTGAGCAATGGGGAGGCAAGGGAGCAGGAAACACAGGATGCAAAGTAACAGGATTCAGAGTAGTCAACATGTCACTTAGTTACAATGGCAGGTTCCTGTTGGGGACTCAGTTCACAATTCATACAACAAAGCATCCCTGAACAGATTGATGTAAGAGGATTTTTTTTGCTGAATGAAGTTAGTGTCATTCAGACATTCCTAAAATAAAAATCTCAGGCTGTCAGTGAATGACAGTTGCATAAAAGGGACTTATTTTAAGTTACTTTCAAAATACAAAGTGTCATAAAAAACCCTACTACCATGTTTCTGTAGTCCCTGACGCCTTGGACTGACTCCAGTGCCAAGCCAGGTGGTGAGCCATCTTGGTCCTCCAGCTGCTGGCCCTTGGAAGACAGGAAGGCTAAGGACCATTTGTTCCTCATGGGGACTCTGGTTTGGGGGTTTGAGAAATGCATCTCCATGGTAGCTTCAGGTGTCTGTGTGGCTGGAAGACAAGCTTGAACTTCAGACTGTTTTATCTGCTCTCCTGGAACCTCCTGTTCTTCCTCAGCTTGAGTCCGTTCCAGAAGAACGAGCACCCCCACCCATCCCCCGCACGCACGCATGTGTGCACACACACACACCATCACCTGTATCCCCATCCTGCCTGCTGCTCCCAGCTCAGTAGACAGGGCCCAGGATGGGCTCTTGGCCCCTCCTTTCCATCCTTAGCACTCCTCTCTGCAGATCAGGCTGACCTCCCCCAGGCCAGTGCTGTCCACATGCCCACCAGCACCGAGCTGTTTGGAAAGTTCAGCTTCATTGTTTCTGTTCTCTTGACAACTCAGGCACATTGGGGTCTTACTCCTGCCCCTGCCCATCCCATGGGAGTACCTAGGGAAGAAGGGCTTTGTCAGTCTCACAAAGAGTTGAGGCAGCTTGGCCAGCAGTAGCACTGGACACTCCCCACTCCAGAACATACTATGCTCCTGACCTCCGGTCAGTCTCCTCCCTCTCCAGGTCACCCCTTCCCTCTTCATACCCCACTGTGTCTCATTCACTGTTGCTTTCTCCACACCATCCCACCACCACCAATCCCATGTCCTGTGGGCTCTCAGAGATGATCCTCAATAAGCCATCCTCCACCCCTGTCCTGGCTGTCCCCTCCAGCCCCCACCCAGGACCATGCTGTCTGTGGGTAAAAACAGATTTCATGGGTCCAGAGTCACTCCTGGGCTCCTCCACCCATTGTAGCCATGACCTTCTGTCCTTAGTGGGGACTTCATTGTCCTTGATGACCTGGTGTTTCAGTCGGCTTTCTAGTTGCTGCGCAGAAAGAACCCAAGCAATAGTGGCTTGTGGAGAAATGGGTTTATTAGGCTTACGGACTCAAGGGGAGGCTCCATCCTGGCAGGGAAAACGATGGCATGAGCAGAGGGGTGGACATCACCTCCACCACAGCACTGCAAACAATGTCAGGAAGGTGTGCCAAACACTGGCAAGGGGACACTGGCTTATAACCCCCATAAGCCCGCCCCCAACAACACAGCTCTAGTTAGGTTCTAATTCCTGAACTCCTGAACTGCCATCAGCTGAGGATCGAGCATTCAGAACACATTCATTTGTTTGTGGGGGACACCTGGATCAAACCATGACACCTGGAGTGGCCAAGCTTAGGCCACTTTGTCCTTCTTCACTCATACTTTGGCTCCTTGCTTAGAGCACATCTGTATCTTGCCCCTCCCCACAATGTTTCACCAGCCACTATAATTCTGGGAACAGCCTTTAGCTGTGTCCATCCCTGTCC
>PVHP010001073.1:0-116442 GCA_004024765.1 Zapus hudsonius
GTAATAGGAAAAGATGATGACATCAAAGGAGAAGAGACACTAATCGAGAGGGGGAGGGGAGATGATGGAGGGTGGATTTGAGAGGCGCAAAGTGGGGGTGGGGAGGGAATCATCCTGCTTCAGTGTTTATGATTATGGAAGCTGTCAATGAAGAGTTAAAATAAAATAAAAAATAGAAACACCAAAAAAGTGAAAAAAAGCATTTTCAAAAACAATATTTATCGGGAACTTTAAAATATGAACAGACTGCAAATTGGTCTTCTTCTCTCTTCTGCTCCCATTCCCCGGAGGGCCCTCCTCAGTGGGAGAATCCATCATGGCTTGGGGATCATGGTTACACGGTCAGCTCCAGTGGGGGCACCAATGCAGTTACCCTCTCATTGCTGGCACAAAGCACTCGGCTGGCCTAAAGGTCAAAAGCAGCTTTCTCTATGCTGAGAAAGGGAGCCCTTAACTGGCACTGGGGACTCAGGGCGAAACGCACTGGGAACCAAAATCCTGGGACCCCAAAGAGAAATGCACTTTACAAGTGATTTACAAAGAGGCTACTGAGAAGAGAATCTAGTCAATTCAGAAATGTGTATCTCAGGTAACCTATACTGATCTCACTCTCCGATGGAGATTTGGTTTGTATTTTTCAGAAGGCAGCAAGAGAGCTGAGGTCTTTCCAACCCTACCAATGAATTGCAGGCCGGTAGCTGGCATCCTGGCAAGAGATGAGCCACCCCAGACCTACTGTGGAGGATCCATATGGAACCCTGCAGGGATAAGCAAGAGACCCACAACCACAGCCAATCAGTCAACACAGGATAAGACAGATAGACAGACACCAATGATCTTCAACACAAGCTAAAGCAGAAGTACAGAGACCCCTAAGACCTCAGCAATAAGCAGCCTTAATGCTCACCCACCATGACTCAGGGAACTGAGCAGAAGAGGGAGTAGAAAGATTGTAAGAGCCTTGGTAGGGGAGAATATCCAGAGACATGACCCCCTCAGCAACAACATACAAATTGGGTGGAACCGGTTGACCCCTAGGCTATCCATAACCCCCTGCCCCATGGACTGATCAGACTGCCCACAGAGGAGGGTATCCAGCTGATTGGGGACAGGGAAGAGGGAAATCGGGGAATTGGGGACACCAACACATTATTTTCTCACTCAATGTATCTAATTTATGGATAATAAATAAAATAAAAAGCAGCTAATGGGAGGAAAGTTTTTTTTTGGCTCCATGATGGCAGATCTTGAAAGGATGGATGAGCAGAGGCTGGATGTGGTCACCTCTGCCACCGCAGGACGAAAGTGGGCCGAGCTCTGGCAAGGGGAAGCCGGCTGAAAGACTCACAAGCCCACCCCCAACCACACACCTCCTCTAGCATGGCTCCGGTTCACAAACTGCCACCAGCTGGGGCCCTAGCTTTCAGAACACGTGACTTTATGGGGGGCAGCTAGTTCAAGCCACCATGGGAAGACAACATCTCACAGTAAACCTTCCTACTTTGTGGCCCTTACATTCTTTCTGCCCGTCTTCCATAATGTTCCCTGAGCCCTGGAGGCTGTGGTAGAAGATCATTTAACAGTGTTGTGGAAATCCTGTCATTTTCCATGGGATTGTCACGAGGTAGCTGTGTCATTACATCCTATGCTCTCAACTGTCCAACCTGAGCAAGTCACCTAACCTTCCTTAGCCTCAGCCAGCTCAACTGTAAATGTCAATACAATGCCACCATGCCCCAGGATTGTGATCAGGGCCACATGGATCCTTCCTGCTTCACTGTGGTCCCCAGACCAGCACACTAGAGTAGAGAAGAAGAACATTATCTCCTACCAGTCTTTCTTGTGATCCATTTAATTTTTTAAAAAAATATTTATTTCTTTGTAAGCAGAGAGAGAGAGAGAGAGAGAGAGAGAGAGAGAGAGAGAGAGAGAGAGAGAGAGAGAGAGAGAGAAGAGGAGAGGAGAGGAGAGGAGAGGAGAGAGGAGAGATAGAGAGAAAGGGTGTGCCAGGGCTTTCAGCTGCTGCAAACCAACTCCAGATGCAAGCGCCACTTTGTGAATCTGGCTTTATGTGGCTCCTGAGAAACTGAACCCGGGTCATTAGGCTTTGCAGGAAAGAGCTGCTGAACTGTCTTTCCAGACCTCATCTGTTCCTTTTTATGCTTGGCCAAAGCAGTTTACTTGCTGTCCCCTAACCATGATGGCTACATTCTTAAAGTTCTGCTACTTGCTTTTACCTTGGCATAACCTCACCTGTCCCTGAGAGTTAGTTGAATCCTGGCTTCCTACCTGGTTCCCACCCAGTCCAGGAATCTTGACTACTATCTACCTGATGAGTAGAGCAAGTATAGGGCGTCATTCCCATATAATCACACACCACCCCTCAGCGAACAACACCGGTGTAAACAGGAAACTCTTACAAGGCATAGCTTTAGATTCTGGGTGCTCAGGGCTGGGGAGATTGCTCAGTGGTTAAAGGGACTTCTTGCAAAGCCTGCCATTCCAAGTTCAATTCCCCAGTACCCATGGAAAGCCAGATGCCCAAAGAGGCACATGCCTCTGGAGTTCATTTGCAAGGAGATCCGGTTCACTCTTTCTCCGTTTCTCTCTCTTTCTCTCTCAATCTGATTGCAAATAAACAAAAATATTTTTTAAAAGCTCTGGCTTCTGACATTTGAAATGAGGGGCGCTGATGATGCCATAGGTACCAACGCTCTTTCCAAGCAATGCTGGGAAGATAAAACCATCACACAGCCGTTGCTATTCAACATTTCCTTTACAAGACGTTCAAGTCCCAGCCTTGAGGGCCTGTGGCTGTGACCGTGACCTGATTTGATATAGATTTCTTATAGATCAAGTTAAGATGGGGTCATGAGGGCAGGGCCTACTTCAGTGTGACTGGGCAAGTTTGGACACACACACACACGAGAGAGAGAGAGAGAGAGAGAGAGAGAGAGAGAGAGAGCCATTGAAAAATGGATGTCATAATCAAAGGAATGATCAGAAGCTAAGAAAGACACCTCAAACATTGTTCTCAAGCACCTTCAGAGAGAGCCTAGTCCTGTTTCCCTTGAACTTGGAACCTCAACAAATTCTTGTCAACAAATTCTTGTTGTCAAAACCATTTGCTTTGTGGGACTTTGCTGTGCAGCCCAGAAAACTAATGGCATCATCTATCCATGGAGAATGTTCTCTTTCTGGAAAGAGTCAAGAAGTCTTTATGGACACCCTCTAACTAACTGCCACAAAAGCTTTCCTGGGCGAGGACAGCAAATGTCTCATGAAAGTGAAGTGTGACGGCACCCTAGGTACCTAAAGTGTGGTGGCTCATAAGATTAGAAGCAGGCAGGGCCGTGAGACGTAGCAGATGTCGTCTTTGTAGTCAAGATGGGCTGCAGTCGTAGGTAGTAACCCTTGAACTTGTGATCGTGTCACCCTGCGTGTTCCATAACGGCCAACTTTCCCTTCCTTTCCCTTTCTGTTCTTTCCCCTTTCCTTTACTTCCTTCTTCCTTTGTTTTTTCTTCCTTCATCTCCTTCCTCCTCGTCTTCCTTTCTTCCCCTCCTTTCTTTCTTCATCTCCTCCCTCCATCTCTGCTTTCTTTCTTTCTTTCTTTCTTTCTTTCTTTCTTTCTTCTCTCTTCCTTTCTCTAAATAACAATAAAATACATAGAGCAAAGCCAGCTTTTTAGTAAACCTTGGGCAGGATAAGGAATGTTCCTTCAAGGCAGCCCTCTTTGCAAACCGTTCACAACTTTGGAGGTCGTTGACTTCCTCTCAGAATGGATGGGGACTCAAATGGAACCCTGAGCAGCAAGGGAGTGGACCTCCGTGTGCACTGTGTAAAGTACTTTCCGTTAAGTTAATAAAGTCAGATCACCCAGTAGTAGAGACGTTTAATGGCTGTGATCCCATTGACACTGACATTTCCTTGTTCTGTTGCTGGAAACGTTCTTACTATGAAAATCCAGCAAAGCCTAACAGCTGTTGAGAGCCAACAGAATCAAAAGAAATGGCTCTTGCTAGCTGGATTGAATTTTTCTTTTTTTGGCCTCTTTTTCCCTTTGGGCTTTAGTTAATTCTGCCACCGCAAGGGCTGACGTCAATGCTGTCACCAAGTAAAGGGAACAACTGGACTTAGGTGGGGACAAGGAATCTTCTAGATCTTCTCCACCCAGGGTGGGGTCAGGTCCTATCATGGTGCAATGGAAACAGAACATTGGGACCAGCATTTCTTTTATGGGACAAGGAAAGGGTTCATCCATCGTGTGCTAATTTCTTTGCGTCTATTACACTACTCTGTCCCCTGCGTACAAAAAAGTAGGTCAGAACCAAAAGCTGTCAGAAATGTACTGGTCAGGGTTTTCCATTCACCTCCATGGAACAAATGAAAGATAGTCTAGCATGTGGAGAGGAGTAAAGCTCTCAGTTAGGCCTTTGGAACTTTCTAGGCACTGTTTTATAGAAGATGTCAATATTCTGTATGCTCTCTTCTTGGGTGGGTGACCAAGTCCCCATTCCTGTAGGTTTGGGGGATGGACTGTATTGTCTGCAGGCTGCACTCTTGAAGACAAGGGGGTTGTGTTTTGTGATGAGTGCGGTACCTAGAATCTACAATGGTGGCTGTCGGTCCAAATGCCACAGGCCTCCTCCATGACGCCACCTTGGCCCCTGGGCCCTAAGTGGGTCCCCTCGTGTATTCTCTCTACAATAACCCGTGTGATTATGGGGTTTGTAAAGATCAGCAAACTGCAGCTGTGTGAGGGTGGAGATGGTATCAAAGCAGAGATGTTCAGATTCTTTAGTGTGTGCACACATTTTCCTATGTGCAGAGGCCACCCTCGATGTCACTCCTCAGGACTATCTTCTACCATTTTTCTATGACAGGGTCTCTCATTAGCCTGGAGCTCACCAATTAGGCTAGATTGGCTGGCCAACCAGGCGCAGGGATCCTCCTTTTTCCTCGGTGGTATTATTATTTCGGTCATTGCTGTCCAGATTATCTTCCGTTTTTGACCCAAGGTAACCAAATAACAGTAAACCAATTAAGCAGCTGCCAAGGGCTTTGACTCCTCCCCCAACCACCACCTTTCCTCTTCTGACTTGTTACTGATAAGGTTCTCTCCTTTTTCCTCTCTGTTCCTACTCATTTTGCTTTTATTTATTTATTTTTGGTTTCTCAAGGTAGGGTCTCTCTATTCCAGGCAGACCTGGAACTCACTATGTAATCTCAGGGTGGCCTCAAACTCAAGGTGGTCCTCCTGACTCTGCTTCCAGAGTGTGTGCACCACCAAACCTAACCCTTGCTCATTTTCTTACCTCTATTCCGATGAGACAAAAGACCCAAGTTGCTGTTTTAATGAGACCTCTCTCTGGTTTTCCTTTTCTGAGACAGTCTGACCCCTCACTGATGATGCTTAGCTAATTTGTTGTATCGCTCATAATTATTTCATCCAGTAATTGTTATGTCCCACACTACTGAAGTCTGTTGCTTGGGCACATGGCAGTGCTCAGGAAATGTAAGGCTGGCTTACAAAGGGCTTGAGGCAGTCAGGGACCATTCGGGGAAAGTGGGCAAATAAACCCCCACCCTTAGCTTGGTTCTGGGTGAAGGGCTGGCATTTGTTCTGTAGCCCGCCTAGTTCATTCGAGTCATTCAATGATGCCCTTAGTTCATTCTAGCCCATCAACGATGCCCTGGCCTCATTCTAGCCAATCAACATGCCCTTAGCTCATTTTAGCCAATCAACAATGCCCGTTAACTCATTTTAGCCAATCAACAATGCCCATTAGCTCATTCTAGCCAATCTCTTCATTCTGAGAGCAGTTGGCTCTCCTCATTGGTCTCCCTTCTGCTTGTGAGCCAAAGCCCGCGTTAAAGCCTTCCCTGTATTCATGTACCCTTGCCTTGGTCCTCCTCTCTCTCTCATCTCTGGAAAGTTACGCCTTTCTAGAAAGATTTCTAGATTCAGTTTGCACCGGTCCTAAATGACAGAGACCCTGATCCCTACCCAAGATTTCCAGAAATATTGTCCCATTTTATAGAAACCTGTGAAATCTGGTCTTTGTCAGGTGGAGACCTGTGAACCTGGTCTTCCCCAAGTAAAGACCTGTGTTACTTTCCAAGAAGCCTGACCTGAGTCTCAAGGTGTGCTTCTCAAACTCAATATTGCCTCCTTGGGTAAGTGTTATAAGTCTTCCTTCCTTCCCTTAAGCCCTCTTCTCTTACTCTCTCCCCTTACATAGAGCTCTAAGCTATAATAAAGCCTTTCTGAACCTTAGCCTCTGATAAGTGGATTTCATTGGTCAAATTCATAAGGCAAGAATCTGGGAACACATCAAATTATGTCTGCATTGGTGTATAATGGTGCATTGGCAAGGAACCCCAAAATTCCTGAATCATTAACCTGGCTACTTCTGTGATTCCTGTGGTTTCTTCATGCAGAAGGGTCTCCCTGAGAAGGCCACTTGAATCCCCCCCCCACTCCTCTCTAACTTCTCTCCAATGGAATAGGAATAATACTTGATGGATGACTTTGGGGAACAGAACCGTAAATGCTCATCTCCCCTTCTCCCGCCTTTGGCTTTGAACCCTTCCCTGTCTGCAAAGAACTTGCACTCTGATCTCTGCATTAAACCTGGAGAAAGAGCCCCTGTCCTGTACTGAACAGCCTGATATATATATATTTTTTTTATTTCAGTGACATGTGGAGTGCATGTGTTTGGTGCTGGATTTCAGTAGAAGAAACCCTGGTTAAGGCCCCACTAAGCCACCTTCTAATCTTAGGTTTGAATCAGAAACAAATTCAGCAATTAAAATAAAATCTCATGTCTGCTTATGTAACTCAGTTGGAGCTGAACTGAATTGTATGTGTGTGTGGGGGGTGGGAGCTATTGTTAGTTATTATTCTATACTGAATTTTAAAAAAAGGATGATAGTTCATCAAAGAAGTGCTAAGAACACTTTTGTGTGTGTGTGTGTGTGTGTGTGTGTGTGTGTGTGTGTGCCAAAGGAATAATCTTGGGTGGAATTCTTCAAGTACCATCTATCTTGTTCTTTGAGATAGGGACTCTCACTGGCCTGAAAGTATCTAAATAAGCTAGACTGTCTGGCCATGGAGTCCTGAGGATCTGCCTCTACCCCCTCAACACTGGCACTATAAATATGCCACCATAACCAGCTTTATTTTTTAATTGCAAAGTCTGATGGCATAGAGTACTCATGGAATTTGGAATGGACTGTATTCTACCTCCCTAATATAAAGGCCCATGGTAGGAATAGCTCTGGGCATGCACACAAAAACACCTGGGAGAAATCAGTGAAGGGAAATACCACTGTGATCCCATTTTAAGGTACTTATTTTGGGATGGCAACTCATCATCTTTCTGATTTCTTGGTTATGTCTTTTCAATTTTTTTCTACTATGTGCTCATTTGACTCATAAAATGAGACAGGGAAGGATTTTTATATCGCTACTCAGTAGAGATTTAAGATATGTTATAGCATATGTGCTAAGAAGAAAAGCCTCTTTAACATTTTTTTTTTGGAAAAAAAGTTCTTGGAAAGGAAACGGAAATTTACCAGCATGTGTTTGAGGGTCTCAAGTCTTCCTCCCATGAGGGTATGAACGATGGTTAGAGGCTGTGCTGACTGAAGGGGGCCAGAGCTGCTTGTTTGCTGTATCTTTCCTGCCTGTGGTCAGAATAGAGCAACTGCCAAGCAAGAACTGAGCTTGATGAAGTAGCCATCCCACACGTGCCAAAAATATAGGTGCTCATGTATATTTAAAACTGAACTTTTCCCACCTCTGAATCAGAGCCTCAAATAGATGTTCCTCCCTTGTAAGGTACATTAGTGAGATACATTTCTCCATCCAGGGAAACAATGTGTGCTGAGCAGAAACTCTAGCCAAAATTGCTTTACTATGGCACGTTTTGATGGAGTAGGATTTGGGGAAAAATTTTTTTTTAAATTTAGCAGACCTACGCAACTTGAAACTGAAGTGCCATTTAAAACCCTCCTCTGCAGTTAACTAAAATTGATCTTCCTAACAAGAGCTAAAAATAGCGGGAGGAAAGAAGAGAATAGACAATGATTTTTCCTGTGGCTCCCAAAGGCATTTTCAGTGACAATGAACATGACCTTGTGGAGCCATCCAGAATGTAGAACAAAGACGGGCTTTTCAGTCTGCCTCTGCCAATTTGTAGGGACAAGCTGTTTTCCTAGGCTGGGGTTTTATTTTCCTTTTCTATTTTACATCAAAAAAGAACGTGCTTCTGGAATTAGTAGTAACGGCTATCATAAAACAAATGAAAAGCCAGGCATGGTGGCGCATGCCTTTAATCCCAGCATTTGGGAGGCAGAGGTAGGATCGTTGTGAGTTCAAGACGGCCTGAGACTACATAGTGAATTCCAGGTCAGCCTGGGCTAGAGTGACTCGACCTCAAAAAAAAAAAAAAAAACCAAAAAACATTTAGTTCATTATCCACCTCTGGGTCAGAGGTCATCTTACTTTGTCAGGGTCATTGTTAAATGGTGGGCTTCTAGTAGGTCATCAGGGGAATGTTTGTTAGAACCACACGAAGCATGCTTTATAGTGTCTTCTTAACAAAACAGACAGTGATCAATTCTGGTCTGCAGGCCCCACTGGTTATTGGAGAAGAGTAAGGGATGCGCCCTAAAAACACTGAGGTGCTGACTGTTCTTTTTTGGGGGGCAGCAATTAAAAGCAAGACAAAAGACATAGAGGAAAAATATCTACATTTTATTGTAGATTTAAATTTTCCTTTTGCAACTGAATTTTCTTGAATTTCTTCTTAAATTTACTATTCAAAACACTTCTCTGTTATCTTGAACTTTTTACCAATCATTGTTTGATCTTGCTTCATGAGACAGTTCCTTGGATTTATAGTTTTTGCTTCTTGTGAACTTTTTAACCACTCGTGGAAAATGGTACTTTCTCTTATTTATTTATTTAATCTATCTATCTATCTATCTATCTATTTTATTTATTTATGTTTTTGCTTCCTTCCAGCGACAGAGGGACATATTTAACTTCTCAGTGCCTCACATTTGTTAGCTCCATGTGGGTAATAATGCCTGTTTCTAGCCGGGCATGGCACACACCTTCAATTCCAGAACTCGGGAGGCAGAGGCAGGAGGATTGAGTTCAAGGCCAGCCTTGATCTATAGAGTGAGTTCTAGGTCAGCCTGGGCTAGAGTGAGACCCTACCTCAAAACAAACAAACACACAATGTCTGTTTCTATTAATGAGCATTCAATGAGATAATATAGAATATGTCTGGCTCACTGCCCTATATTTAAATTTAAGCCACTTTTTCCAAATTCATTTTACTTTCAGGGTCAAAGGCTTAACACACCACTGTAGGAACAAGGATTGTGGTTTCACAGTGTGCCTCCCAGAACTTATAGGATACACACTAGCTTTTACTATAATATGAGGGCCTGAGAGACTCTTCTCGAATGGTTTATGGCTCTTATTTCCAGTGGTAGCAGCATTTTCTTGAGGCTTTCCGTGGACACCTGCAGGTTGACCAAGTATGACCACATTGCCCTCTCCTTGTTTCTTTTAAGGACCTTTGAAGAAGTTTCCTTTTCTTCTTAAAGAAGGCCACCAAGTGTCCGTTTTTTTTTTTTTTTTTTTTTAATAATAGGGACACTGGCTTCTGGCCATTATGAGCAGGGACCTGGCAACTGTACCTGCCTATCTGTCCACCATGAAAGGTCCCGATAAGGCATGTCTTGGCCTTCCTGGCCAGCCACATATATTAAAGCTCCCATAAGCCTGACAGCTGATCCTTTGATCCTTCTGGATCCCTCTAGATCCCTCTAGATCCCTCTATATCAGGTCCTTCCCTAGTGTGGTCAACATCCACCTCACCCTTGCTTAGCTCCACCCACTCCATCACTGCTCTGAGGCAGACCATCCTTTGATCACATGTATTTCTGAGTTTCTGGAACCAAGGCAGACAGCTCTGAATACGAAGTGAGTTATAATTTGTTCCTGACATAAGTCTGCCAAAGTATTAGGAACTGAATTCTATGAAATCTTATTTTCAATGAAAATGCTCGAAGTCTTTTCATCATTGAAATCGTTAATTAACTGTGCCTCACTCAGTCTGGCTAAAGCTACAATTTGACACTATCCCGAAATAGGCTAACAGCAGATCCATTATTTATTTATGTATTCATCCATCCAATATTTTAAAAAATAATTTTATTTATTTATTTATTTGTAAGCAGAGAGAGAGAGAGAGAGAGAGAGAGAGAGAGAGAGAGGACACACAGAGAGAATGGGCATACCAGGACCTCCAGCCATTGCAAACAAATTCCAGATGCACATGCCACCCTGTGCATCTGGCTTATACTGGGGAATCAAACTTGAATCATCAGGCTCTCTAAGTAAGTGCCTTAACCGCTGAGCCATCTCTCCAGCTCCATTCATCCAATACTTATTGAGCATCTGTTATGGGCCAGGTGATGTCAGGTGCTGGGATATCAAAATGAACAAATCAAACATATTTTCCTCAAAAACAGAGGAAGATAATAAGTTGAACAACAGGACATCAGCACAAAGAGAAGGGAGCGTTTGTGCAAAGTGCCTCAGGAGAGTACAGGCTATTTAAGATGCACGCAGGGAAGGAAGACTCAGGTGACAGCCTTCTCCTTCCTCGTTATAGCTGATATTAACCTCCACTGTGGTCTGAGTGTGTCCACATAAAGGTCTCATGTTCAGACCCTAGTTCCTCAGTGTGGCAGTGCTGGGAACTCGTTGGGTCCTTGGGGCTGAGCCCTAAAGAATGGATCAATGACAATCTCATTCTCAAGGGACTAATTTGGTCACCACACAGGCCAGTCCACCCCTCAAGTCCTCTCTGTTACACAAGCTGGGCAGAGGCTGGCACAGTGCTCTTGGACCTCCCAGCTTCCAGAACCACAAGCCATAAACACACTCTCTTTTTTCTCCCACAAATTGTCTAGATTCAGGTGTTCTGTTACAGCAAAAGAGAAGGGACAACGAGACCTTCCCATGTAACCTCTGTGATATTTTCAACCCAATTATCGGCTACAAATCATTTATCTGCAAGGGATCAGGAAGCAAAGAGAAACCACTTCAAATTGCTGGCCAGGAATGGAGAGAAGGAGCCAGAAAATATCTCCATGTTGCAGCTTTTCAGAGGACATAATATCAGTTGTCTTTGAAAAGCAGGGGACCCTAAATAGTCAATGATGCAGGTAAGGAGGCATGGGTCTTTCCTGGCACACTCTCCATACTGGGTGTCGCGTTCTGGAAGTCTGCAGTGGTCTTACAGATAACAACTGTCTAACCAGGGTTAGCATCCATGGTTTGCCAGCATCAGACTGAAAAAAGCCTAAGTTAGCCGTGCTTCATAACGAAAGACCACCTGGCCAAGGGGTAGTACTCACCCCTGGAATTATAGCAGAAATTCAGGTTCAAATCTTGGGTCAGCAGGAAAACCAATCATCACTAGAAGAGGTTGGAGAACTCAAAATTTATTCCACTGGTGGGTTGGGGAGAGGTAACACTCCAAATTCCTCCAGTGTTGAGCTGTGATGGTTTTGTGGTTTTTTTTTAATAGACAGTTTCTACAGCAATGTGACTGGGGGCGTGTGCAGAAAATTGTTTGGCAATAGGCAAATTAGCAGTAATGGGGATGAAGCTGTTTTAGGGGAGTCAGCCAATTTCTGCGTTGCCTAGGTAACATTGGAAGCAGGACTCAGTTGTACAGCTAGGGAGGAAGCCTCAGGGTCATGTTATCATTAGTATGTCGGGATGTGACCCTGTCACTCCTTCTCTCCCATTACTTCTACCTCCACCCCCAGTAGTTCAGGAGGCCAGCAGAGGTGGTGGTGGTGGCAGCTGGCGCTGTGGTCCTG
Organism: Zapus hudsonius; assembly: GCA_004024765.1. NCBI lineage: Eukaryota > Metazoa > Chordata > Mammalia > Rodentia > Dipodidae > Zapus > Zapus hudsonius. The sequence continues at coordinate 11,920 of PVHP010001073.1, forward strand.
AAGCATCAAAGTGCAAGCAAAAGGGGAGGGGGGAGCTGGAGAGATGGCTCAGTTGTTAAGGTGTTTGCTTGCAAAGCCTAACAACCCAGGTTGGATTCCTCCCAGCACCCATGCAAAGCTAGATGCATAAAGTAGTACATGCACGTGGAGTTCCTTTGCAGCAGCTGAAGGCCCTGGCATGCCCATTCTATCTCTCCGTCTCTCTCTGCTTTCAAATAAATAAATAAAAATGTTTAAAGGGTGGGGATAGGGGAAGGGGCTCATCTGAATCAGATTTCTAGCTCAAAAATGTCTACTTAGTTGGTTTTTTTCCCCCTTGCAGAATCATTGAAATCTCCCTCTGGCACTGGGAAGAGGTGGCATCCTGGGAAAATCCATGGTTCAATCTCACAGATCTATTGCTGACCTACAACACAGGGATGGTGATAATTCCCATTTCTGTATGCAAAGTGGTTGGTGCTGCACTTACTGTGGTGAGGAAAGTTCACAGCACAGATAAGGGGAAGGGCACACATCCAAACATGACTGATCAGTTATTCCCAATGCTGACCGGAACCACCCCAGTTTTCCAGCTTCCTAAGCTTCTGAGTGTGTCCTGAGTTAAGTTGTGCACCTGCCCTTGGAGCTCTGTTTCTTGCCCTGTAAAATGCAAGTGGCTGGTAATTCTAGAAGGGTTCTATTTGCTGACATTTGAAGCATCTCTCCAGAGTGTTCACATACATATATGCCTGTTCACATCTGGGCACACGCATGGACATCATGCCAGCCCCAGGGACCTTGGCTCCAGCAGGTGTCTCCAAGCTTATATGTTACAGCATAACCTTACCATCTATCTACATATACAAAATTTCTGCTTGAGACTCATGAAATTAAGCTACTAAAGAAAAAAATGTGGTGGTTACGTGTGGGGTAAATCCTTCTACTGAAATACTAGGCTGCAATAAACATAGGCGAATCAGACTTGCACATGTCAACACTGGCAAAAGGAACCACAAGACTCTTGTTACCAGGCCACTGTGATTGATTTCTTGGGGGACTTGAAAGCTTTCCTTTGTTTGGCAAGCAGGGTGCCTTGTGGTGGTAACAACACTGGTGTGTAACATAGTTCCCATCTGCAGGCTGAAAAAGTAATATCCTTATTTAAAAAAATATTTTAACTATTTATTTCTTTGAGAGACTAAAAGAAGGAGAGAGAATATAAGCATTACAAGGGCCTCATACCACGGCAAACAAACTCCAGATGCATGTGTCACTCTGTGCATCTGGCTTTACGTGGGTACTAGGGAATCAGATCCAGACCATTAGGCTTTGCAAACAAGCACTTTTAACCACTGGCAATCTCTCAGGCTTAAAAAAAATTTATTTATTATTTATTCTCCTCTGCAAGGAGATGAGAGAGAAGGAGAGAGAAAGAAGAGAGAGAAAGAGAGGTACACCAGGGCTCCCTACCATTGCAACTGAAGTCCAGATACATGTACCACTCCGTAGTGCATTTGGCTTAAGTGGGTACAGAGGAATGGAACCCAAGCCATCAGGCCTTGCAAATAAACACCCTTAACTGCTGACCTGTCTCTCCAGCCCCAGGAGGATTAGGTAGCTTTGTCAGATCTTGTGATATCTGCATTGCAACCCAGGAGTGGCGTGGACTAGCATCCCCTCAGCACAGGCTCTTGAATGGTTTTGCAGTCAGTGCAGAGTGGGGTGCAGCACTGTCAGTCTACACTCACCCAGGTGGCCAGAGAGTGAGGCATCCATCAGAAGTGCAGATATGACCATGAGCTTACCATTTCAGAGCTTGGCAATGTTATTCATCAGCCCCAGGTAACTGACAAATGCTTATTCTTCAATTCTATTATTCAATATTATTCCTTGATCTTATTTGATATTATTCTTTGATATTATTCAATATTATTCTTCGATATTATTAATTGATGTTATACTTTGATATTATTATTCAATATTATTATTCAATGTTGTTCTCCAATATTATTATTCGATGTTATTCTTCAATATTATTGTTCGATGTTATTATTCGCTTACCTGGTCCTAGCTTAGCCACAGCACAGAGGAGGTCGTAGTTGAGGACCGGAGTGGCGTCGCTGATGGGCTTCCAGCCGACAGGAGGGGATGAAGGGGGAGAGATGAGGAACTGCTTAGCAGGCTGTGGGGGAGCCAAATGCAGTTTGTCGCCATCTGTCTCTGGAGTCTGAACCTTTCAAACAGCAGAACACGACTTGTTATTCTCCATGGCCTTGCACGTGTCACTTGGAACACTGAGATACATTTTAGACAGCAATGACAGCAACTCCTGCCTGTGTGTCACCTGTTTGTTATCTGATTCAGACCCTAAAACTGCTCATCAGGTCACCTGGAGGGCTCCTAAAACAAGGGTTGGGGGGCTGTTCCCAGCACTTCTGATGGCGGAGCCTTGGAAGGGACAGTGCACCTGTGTTTCTAACAACCTTACATTCTCCGATGACACCATAAACCTACCAAGTGAATGCGCCCTTTTCCTCTGGTTACCCCCCTTCGACAGTTCTTCCTCCCCTGTGTGCACCTGTGCGCACATGTATGAAGGTGTGTGCAGAGCCAGAGGACAACCTTGTTAGGGGCTCAGAGCTCTCAGCCCATCCCTCTCTCTCTCCCCCCTGAGGCTTGGAAAACACTTCCTGCTATGGGAATTGAGGCTTCAAAGGTCTTCTTCCCCTGAAAGAGTTCAGGGGGAGGTTAAGTCAGCCTGGTGACTTCAGGCTCCTTTTTGTACCCCATTACCCTCCATCCTTTCCTAGATCCAAGCAGAGAGAAACAACTGTAGACAGCAGCCAGCAGGAAAAACATTGCTCTCCACACTTTAGGGCTGGACTCCAAGATCCACCCCCCAGTCACTTACCTCTTCTCCAGTAGGGCTCCCCCCACCCCGAGACTCAAGATTCAAGTCTGAGTCTATGGGGACATGCATTTAAACTACTACAATAAGGAACTGAGGTTTGTTCTCGACACTCAATTTAGGGAGAATGGTGGGATCTGTGTTTCTTTCTTCGTCCTATCTCTTCAGCATGCAAATGTGCAAATGCAGCTGCAGATCACTTCAGATGATTAGGTGTTGGCCCTAACGGAGCATGAGGAATACTGATACTCATTGTGGTGGACTTCATGAACTGCCCACTTCTTGCTGGATTAGCCAGCATTGATTTCTGTAGGAATCAAAACACAAAATTCCATATATTTGTACCATTTTTTTTTCATGACTCCTAATCATTAAAAAGGAGGCCGGGTTTGTGGCTCAGTGGGTAGAGTACCTGCGTACCATGCTTGAAGCACCGAGTTTGATCCTCAATACCACAGTAAATCGGCATGGTGCCTACCCATAATCCCGGCAATTGGGAGACAGAGGTAGGCAGATCAGAAGTTGAAGGTGATCCTCAGCTATATAAAGTGAGTTTTGGGTCAGCTTGAGCTACATGAGACCCTGTATATGGAGGTTTGAATCAAATGTCCCCTATAAAGTCATGTGTCCTGAATGTTTGATTTTCAGCTGATGGCAATTTGGGAGGTGGAGCCTTTCTGGAGGAGGTGTGCTGCTGGGGATACACCTTGATGGTTTATTAGCCCTAGCTTGCCAGGGTTGGTTTGGCTCACTACCCTGCTGCTGTTTCCACCTGCTATTGGGAAGGAGGAGGGAATGTCCAGCCTCTGCTCATGCCATCCTTCCCCCCTGCCATCATGGAGCTTCCCCTCAAGAATGTAATCCAAAACAAACAACTTTCCTCCCATCAGTTGCTTTTGGTTGGATGTTTTATCCCAACAGGTCCTTCCTGTTACAGCTCCTACCTAGCATTTATTCTGATGTATGGAACACTAGGTACTTTAACACATGGCAGCTTGTTGAACCATCATGGCAGCCATATGGATGAAAACAATTTCATCATTGCTCCCGTCTTAATGAGTGAGGAAACTGAACCCCAGTGGGCTTCTATCACTGGTCCCCGTTAGAGATCACCTTGGCCGCTCTTGGAATTTGCTTGCTCACCCATGGCACTGCCTCTGTCTGAACATTAGGATCTGGGCCTGTTCCTTTCTTTTTTCAAAAAAAAATATTTTTATATACCTGCAATCAGGGAGGGAGGGACGGAGAAAGAGAGAGAGAGAGAGAGAGAGAGAGAGAGAGAGAGAGAGAGAGAGAGAGAGAGAGAGAGAGAGAGAGGACACACTAGGTTCTGCAGCCACTGTAGACAAACTCCAGATGCATGCGCCCCTTTGTACATCTGGCTTTATGTGGACACTGGGGAATTGAACTCAGGTCATTAGGTTTTGCAGGTCAGCACCTAAACTGTTGAGCTTCTCTCCAGCCCTGGGTCTATTTCTCACTGAACCACAAACCAATCTCAAAGTAGAAAGGGCTCCTTTTACATTTCTCAAAGACAAACAAAAAAGTATGACACCTGAGTGAAGCGTGGAGAAGAATGACCTCACCTGTGCAAAGTAGAGTTTTAACTTTTTCCCTCTGAACTGGGTTTCATGCAGCTCTATCCTGGCTCGAGCTGCGGATTTAGGATTGCTGAAGTTTATTCGGACACGTCGGAAACTCTTAAATAACTGGAACGTCACACACTCATCATAGGTTCGGAACAGTCCCTCGAATTTTTCCTGATGAAAACAAAACGGAAGAAAACCCATTGATTGTATGTCTTGTGTGACAAAAATAGGTGATCCATAGAAGTTGTTCCAAATGTAAAATTGTAAGAGAAGGTATCGCTTGGAGAGAGAGGAATCTTTTCAGCAGTACCTGAGTTGCTGTGAGGAGCAGAAATAGTGTTCTCCATAATTCTGCCCAATCTCATAGTCAACACTGTCTTGATAAGAAAAAACATAATCCTCTATTGCATTAAACCCTGCAGATATTGAAACTATTTCAGTTTTGCAACCTATACAAGCCTATCATAATATGAAGGAATAAAAAATTTAAAAATTTTGTTTCAATACATAATTTTAGTGCAACCAGACAAAATATCTATTATCCACTAATTTGGTACAAGGTATGGCTTCTCCCTAGGACTTAGGAAGGTACAGAAATGGGAACCTCATTGTTCAGACTGTCAGTGAGCTAACTGCTCACTGTGAGAGGCAGACACAGACACAAATAAGAGAACACCAAAAAGTCCGGGGAAAGACAAAAGATGGGAATCAGAGAACGAATCCATAGGTGTAGACGTATATGTGTGTGTCCAGTTCTTGTTTTTAATAATGTTTTAATTTATTTATTTGCAAGCAGAGACAGACTGAGGGGCATAGAGAGAGAGAATGAGAGAGAGAGAGAGAGAGAGAGAGAGAGAGAGAGAGAGAGAGAGAGAATGGGCAATTCAGGGCCTCCAGCCTCTGCAAATGAACTCCAGATGTATGTGCCACTCTGTGCATGTGGCTTACGTGGGTACTGGGGAATTGAACCTAGGTCATTAGGCTTTGCAGGCAAACACCTTAACTACTGAGCAATCTCTCCAGCCCCTGTCCAGTTCTTTTAAGCAATGTAAATTCTTGTTATAAGAAAACCAATGTATATTAAACTACTATGCATTTTTTAGTGGAGAAATGGGCCTTAAGGAAGTAATGTCTATAAATAAATAAAAAAATCTTGATTTTTGAAATTTCAACAAAGGTACTTTGTCAGAACAAATGGGAAGGGAGATGCTCAAATAATTTATACTACAAGATTCACAGAATTTTCATTTTAAATTGGCCTAATTAATAACAGACTCAACGTCTCCCTCCTCCCCACTATCATTTTCCAGGTTGAGACCCTACAGTCGGAAGAGCTAACCCTGAAAGAAAGGTTAGGAATTGTCTAGATCTGATTCCCAAGAGACCATGGTCAGTAAGTGACAGAGTCAAGACCAGGGAAGAGTCTTGGGACCCTGTTCACAAAGATACATTGCCTAGAAAAATAATCATACCATTAGATGGATAGTGAGAGCTGGACAGCCATAGACTGAGCCCCAGCTAAAGCTGTGACCACATCAAAGAGAAAGAACATGGTTTGTAGAATCATGGCCTAAAATGAGTCTTAGGTGTCAGCAAGGACTTCCTGCCTCTCTGGGAACCAAAAGATCCCGTCTCAACCCCTCACATCTATGCCGGTCCAACTCTGCCACCCAGTCCTGAGAACACCCTAGGCTGGGACCCACCATAGTTCTCCCCATGGTTGGCCCCCATAACTGAACACTCACATTTATATGTATCTGTAATTTCTGTTCACAGCTATTCACTGCTTTGTTTTGCTGCTTAATGCTTGCAGAGATGCACGGGGTTCTTTCTCCCCATGTTAAGGCTCTCTTCTGTTTTTCTTTCCTTATCAAGAACAAAACAACAATGTCTCCTTGGTTGAGGCAGAACAGTTTTTTTTTTCTCATCTCTAAAGTCTGGGGATTGGCTTACCCCCAAGACCTGAGCCTTCAGCTCTACTCCAAGGGGGTTCATTAGGGAATCCTTTCCCAGAATCCTATGTGTCCCTTGATGGGAATGTGGATGATTTATGACACTGCTTTTTTTTTTTTTCTGGCAATGAGTACTTTGAGTCAGTTAAAAAACTCGCCAGTGGTTTGATTAATTATGGGAGCCTCCAGGAATGGGAGAAATGAAGAGATGAAAAAGCCATTCATCTGTAGCGTGTTTTAGGACAAAACCCTTGCTTCTTATCTGCATCTCATTTGTCCACTTCCTTTCATCTGTCAAAGGCCTGAGTTTGGGTTATTAAGGCTGGCCTCTAGGGGCTGTGCTCTTTTCCATTGAGCGCCCTCTCTTTTTTCAGGTTATCATTATTTTAAAAATACTTTCCATCTCAGTTATTTGAGCTGTCTGTCTAAAGAACCTAGGCTAGCAGTAAGGAGTCAAGGAGCTCAGGCATTGGGCTCCAAGCCCTGGCAGACATCACTAGCTAATAACATTTGTTCTCCCACAGATCTTTTTTTTTTAAATATGTATTTATTGTCCAATGAGTTACATTATTTAGTGGGCAAACAATGAGTTGTTATCCCCAATTCCCCACTGCTCCCTCTCCCCATCTCCAATCAGCTGGATATCCTCCTCCGTCCCACCAATCTTTAACAGAGGCCCCCAAGCATCCCCACATGAAGTAGAAGACAGACTTTGACTTAATCCTCCTTTATCCCTTAATTTGGGCTCAGCCCAGCAATCTAAAGGAGGTTTCAAACCTAATGGGGTGTAGTTCAGAGCTCAAGGGCCAGGGTTTTGCTGGGTTATAACGGGACTTTATGATGATAATTACAGTAAACAGTGGGTTGATACTTGCCAGGTCCTCTGTTCAAGTCTTTCCAGAACTTGAAGCTATAGTGGGTGAGAGCTAACCAAGAACAGGGGACTGGCTGGCCAACTCTATTCTTGTTTTCATTAGTGACATTATAAATATTTCATGTGTTGAGGTGGTAGGATGCCAGAAAATATTGGCTAGAGGCAGATTCCACACATTGAACCCACCAGATGTACCCTCAGGCTAAATAATGCAGGTTCCTCCACCTCTATTATAACTGTTCTGTTTTGATGCCTAGCTCCCACCAGGCACAAATTCAAATTTTGTGGTCTTCTCCCTGCTAGCTTACTTGTGTGGAATCCCACAAATGTAACACATTTCCCATTGACTGAATTGTGAATTCCCATTGTAGCTTCTGGTTTAAATACTGTCACACAGGAGCAATCTCAGACTCGTGGTTTTAGATCTCTTTATACTCTGGAAATTATTGAAGATCCTAAAGAGCCTTTCTAATGTAGATTTTGTTTGTTATTTATTGCATCAGAAAATAGAAATTTAAACACATTTATGTACAAATTCATTTCAAAGTAACAGTAATAATCCCATTGTATTTTAACTTTTTAATTTTTTTTTATTTTTGGGGGTTTTGCAAAGTAGGATCTTGCTCTGGCCCAGGTTGACCTGGAATTCACTATGTAGTCTTGGGCTAGCCTTGAACTCACAGCGATCCTCCTACCTCAGCTTCCTGAGTGCTGAATTAAAAATGTGTGCCATCATGCCCAGCAGAGAAAGAATGCACTTGCCAGGGCCTTTAGCCACTGCAAACAAACTCCAGATGTATGTGTCACTTTGTGCATCTGGCTTTATGTGGGTAGTGGGGCATCAACCATATCCGGGTCATCAGGCCTTTCAGGCAAGTACTTAAGTACTGAGTCACCTTTCCAATCACATATTTTAATGTATTTTAATGAGAAATTATTCTTTTCCAACACAAGATAACAGTCAGAAAATGGATACATTTTACAGTTTTGCAAGTCTTTTTCAGTTTCCACCTAAATAGAAGATGCCTGGATTCTCACATCTGCTATTGCATCCCAATCTGTTGAACTACCTTGTTTTGATTCCAAGGGATTCCAGCTATGTGGTAGGGGAAGTGCTACACATGTTGACAGTCTTTCCAATAACTGTAGATATTCTTCTTTGATATCTCATCAAAAATTGACAAGTACCCAGGGGAACACTGTCGAGGAAGTGGAGGATTACATAGGAGTGCTGCTCTCACTGCTAGCCTGACCACATCCTCTGGGGAGAGTCGATAGACACTGAGGAGACTCAAAACTCACCAAAGCGCTGAGAAGAAGAAGGGACAGGGGAGTTTCAGTACTGAATGAGACATCTCTATCACACCACCCTCCAAGGCTCAGGGGCTACTGCAGAAGAGATGGCAGAAAGAATGGAGGAGCCAAAGGAAGGGGAAGAGCCCTGGCAATACTGTCTTACAAATGGCTGCAGTGTTCATGACCTCAAAGTGGCTGATGCTACTTGCATAAGACATGCGTAGTAGGAGGTCAAAATATGATGTCATCAAAATAGAGAAGAGAATAATTGGAGAGAAAAAGTGGCTCAGTTGAAGGTGTTCAGGGAGGGGAAAAGGAGAAGTTGGTGGGAGGGGATCAGAAGGTGGTATATTGTTTATACGTATGGAGGTTGTCAATAAAAAAATTGAAAAAAACATCAAAGAAGAAAATAAGAGTTTGTCAAGTGTTCGACCCTAAAGGAGATTTCCAATACACCCTCCGAGGCTCAGGGAACATTGTGGAACAGGGGGCAGAAAGAATCTAAGAGCCACAAAGCGGGAAGGTGTACTGTGGGGCACTGTCTTCCCAACATGAGCCAGTCATGACCCCAGGGTGCTTACTGACATCCCCACAAGACCCACACTGGTCTGAGGCCACCAACATTTTCACACAGAGAACAGAGGAGGATTCAAGGAACGAGACAACAAAACTACCTTGAAAGAGGAGAGTCCATGCCTCTGGATAGGGGAACTGGGCTGACTCCTAGGCTATCCATGGTCCCCTGCCCCAAGGACTGATCCAGAGGACCTACGGAGGAGGATATCCAGCTGATTGGGGATGGGGAGGGGGGCATTGGGGAACTGGCGATAACAACTCATTGTTGACCCACTAAATAATGTAACTCATTATGGACAATAAAAAAATTTATAAAAAAGAAAGAGGAGAGTCCTCAGTGGATGGGGTCGGGAAAGAGAGGAGAACATAATGGGAAAATGACCACATTCAATATATTCATTAATGGATTTGTTGTTACCCCTGCATGATTTCATAATCATCTACTGTAGCCATTTACAAAATATAACATGGATCCCTGTTATACATAGTGATCAGTTTCATTACACAGTATTTAAATCACACTCACTAGTATTATCGCCTCTCTTCCCAAAAAAATGTCTTTACGTAGTGGAAACCTGTCAGGCTCATACTGGTGGATGCAAGTTTTCTGAAATTGATTTTTATCATTGGCAGCACACATGTCAGATATGTTCCCTGAAGTAGCAGATTCTCCTCCTTGCACATCTGAGAGGCTCATCTCCATAACGATAGTGTGTCTGTCTGTCAGCGGTCCCTTCAAGAAATGTGACGTCCATGAGAGAGGGACAGCTCAGAAAACCACCTTCAGGACAGTAAGGCAAGGCAGCCCTCCTCTGCAGGGTGCAGAGGGAAAACAACTTGGATTTTCATGCTTCCAGCCCTCCAGAATTTTGAGATAATAAATATAAGCTGATTTTAGTCTCTTAGTTTCTTGTACTTTGTTACAGACAGCCACAAAGGTCTATCTGAGGACAATATACTTTTAAACAGGCAGCTAATGTCAATATGACATTCTCCTGAGAAGGAGAATAAGAATGATGATTGGTCATTCTAAGATGGGGTGTGTGTGTGTGTGTGGTGAGGAGGAGGGTGGAAAGATGGAAGAATGACTTGAAAGGCTTGAACAAGGCTGAAATGGAAGAAGTTGAGACGAGCATAAGGTACTGGAAGGAAAGAAGAAAGGTCAGAAAAGTCTTAGCTGACTGAAAGAATAAGAGAGGCAAGGCTTTGAGGTTTATTTTGAGTCTGAAGAATAAGTTTAGTGGGGGCTGGAGAGATGTCTCAATGGTTAAGGCGCTTGTCTACAAAGCCTAACGACTCAGGTTTGATTCCCCATCACCCACGTAAAGCCAGATGAACAAAGTGACGCATGCATCTGGAGTTGTTTGCAGTAGCTGGAGGCCCTGGTGCATCCATTTTCTGTCTGTCTTCTATCTCTCTCCTCTTGCAAATCAACAAACAAATAAACATTTTTTAAAAAAGAATAAGTTTAGTGGAAGTGATTGTTAAAAGATAAAATACTGTGGTAACCCATGCCTTTAATCCCAGCATTTGGGAGGCAGACGTACAAGCATTGCTGTGAGTTTGAGGCCACCCTGTGACTACATAGTGAATTCCAAGTCGGCCTGGGCTAGAGTGAAAACCTATTTCAAAAAAGCAAAACCAAAAAAAAAAAAATTTCTAAATACTGTGGAACCAAAAGCAAATTTGCTCTGCTTAGAATTTTCAGGGCTAGAGAGATGGCACCATGGTTAAAGGCACTTGCTTGCAAAGCCTGCTGACCTGGGTTCGATTCCCGAGTACTCACATATAGCCAGATGCACAAAATGTTACATGCATTTGGAGTTTTTTTTTTTGCAGTGGCAAGAGGTCCTAGAGTACCCATTCTCATTCTCTCCCCCTCTTTCTTGTAAATAAGTATAAATATTTTTAAATATTCTCAGTGTTAATGACCCAAGGACTAACCTAAAACATATGAATGCAATTCTTTAAAAAATATATTTATTTATTTATTTATTTGCATTTAGAAAGAGATAGAGAGAAGAGAGAGAACAGGTGTGTCAGACCTCCAGCTGCTGCAAATGAACCCCAGATGCATGCACCACTGTACATCCGGACACTGGGGAATTGATCCTGGGTCCTTAGGCTTTGCAGGCAAGCGCCTTAACCACTGAGCCATCTCTCCAGCCCTGTGAATGGAATTCTGATGCATGGCAGGCTGAAGGTGACAGGAGTGGTGGCTGAAAAGCAGTGAGGTAGAGTATTAGATGGTCCCTTAGGATGATGACAGGAAACAGAACGGAAGGGACAGTCATGGGTCAGAAAATGAGGTACACAAGACATCAGGAGGAATGACGTGGAGACCCACGGGGTGTGGTGAACAGAAAGGGAAGGAAGAGTTCAAGTGGATGGCAGAGCCTCAGAAAGGAGATATCAAACAAGTGGTCAAACAAGAGTCTAGAAAAATGGGGGAAGGAGTTCCAGGTCTTATATCTGGGACTCTGGATATGGGGAATTAAAAAATGATCTGCCCAGCAATGAGTGACTGGTGAGAAATAAGCACTGTCAGGCTGATGTGAGATTCAATAATAATCTTAAATTATTACTGGGGAGGATGCAGACGTTCCTTTACTTACAATGAGACGCATCCTGATAAATCTCGTTATAAGGCAGAACCATGAACAGCTGAAAATGCACTTCATCCTTCTAACCTTCCAAACATCATAGCCTGGCAGGACAGTGCCTGCTAGAGAGCAGTGATTGTTTTTCCTCTCAAGAATGTGGCTGACTGACCACTGCAACCCACTGCCCAGCACAATGCATACAACTAACTAGGGAGAGATCAGACTTCAAAATTCCAAATATAGGTGGCTGGAGAAATAGCTCAGGAGTTAAGGCACTTGCCTGCAATGCCCAAGGACCCAGGTTCGATTTTCCAGTCCATGTAAAGCTTGATGTACAAAGTGGCGCATGCATCTGGAGTTTGTTTGCAGTGGCTGGAGGCCCTGGAACACCCATTCTTTCTCTCTCTCTTTCTCCTTGTAAATAAATACATAAAATACTTTAAAAAATTCTCAGTCTGGTGTGGTACCCTGCTAATTGGGGCATGGAGGAAGTAGGGTTCTGCTGAGTCTGGCAGGCTTCTGGGACTGTCCTTCTGATAAGGAAGTTGAGGCAAAGTCCAAGGGCCCCTGTAAATCTTAGCAATCCTCAAAACTCCAGCCCCCAGACAGGCCACAGCTGTCCGATAAGATAAGCAAGCAAGCAGTTCAAAGCCTAACTTAACCCAACTGCAAATAACAAACCTAAACAATTAAACAAGGTTTAATTTCCCCTGCTGACATCACCATTCTCTCACAGATCTTGCTTCCTATGCTTCTACCTCTGACTTTTCTCTATATAAGCAACTGCTATCTATCCAATAAAATGAGAACTGCCCACTGCCCCATTCTCCCGAGGGTCTCATCTCTCACATTCGGCTCACAGTTATTCCAAGCCTCTGCTCACCTAGCTCCCGTGGGTGAACAGGGAGTTGATGCGCTGCAACCCCCTAAGTAACCCACGGACCCAGAGTCTGGCTCCTATTGAATCCACCTCACTGTCACATGATTATAAAGTGGAAGTGCCTGAATTGAGCCCACCTATCAGAAAGTTGTTTAGAATACAAATAATATACAGAGAAGTTTACCAAGGGGCTCCAGAGAAGAGGGGAAGACTGGGGGGGGGGAGAAGAGGGCTCGGCAAGAGGACAGAATGTCAGGGATGAGGTGTAGGGCTGGTGGGACTTGAACACAGAACGGAGGGGCTCAGAGAAGCCTACATGTTCAGTACCTTAGAAAAACATAAGTCGACGGCTATGAGCAAGGCAAGGTGGAGTCCGCTAAGGATCAGCTGCCGAGGTGGGAGCTAAAGCTGCGTGCGTAGGTCTGGGTGCCTGGGGTCCAAAATATAATTCCATGTGTTTCCCCCAATGAGTTCACCCTGCAATGCACAGACACCTCACCGTGTGAAGGACACTCTTCACAGATCATAGATGCCGGCCCAGTTCAGGCTCTATTTGAAATTAAATACTCACGTAGTGTCAAATGGGAACAATTGGGTTTTGAGTGATTTTTGTTTGTTTTAAAGTTAGCATACAAAATTAATGGGTTTAATCATGCCATTTTCTTTTCTTTTTAAAAATATTTTATTTTTCTGCAAGGAAAGAGAGAGAGAGAGAGAGAGAGAGAGAGAGAGAGAGAGAGAGAGGAGACTCGGGTCATTAGGCTTTATAGGTAAGCGCCTTAACTGCTGGACCATCTCTCCAACCCTGTCATTTTCATTTATATATGCATATGCATATATGTGTGTGTATATATATATATTCTTATTTATCCCCCCTCACACTCCCCTCCTTCATTCTTCCTGACTTCCCTTCCAAATTGTCAACCCTTCCACTTTCAAATCATATGGATTTCATTACATTTCAAGTTTGAGTTTTCTAATTTTCCAGGATTTGCTTTGAGTATACGTTTTGAAAGTATAGCAGCAGATACTAACTGCTATACTTGGGGAGACCTTTAAGTTTTCTTTAAATTTCTTACTTCATATCTGCTATCGGGATTTATTCTTTGTGTCCCATATTTTAAAATATCCCAAAAAGCTTTTAAATATATATATGCAAAATAAAACAAGGTAGAAATTAAGTAAGCAAATGGGGCTGGAGAGATGGCTCAGCAGTTAAGATGCTTGTCTGTGAAGACTAATGACCTGGGTTCGATTCCCCAGGACCCATGTAAAGCCATACAACGTGGTACATGGATCTGGAGTCTGTTTGCAATAGCTGGAGGCTCTGGAGCACCCATTCTCTCTCTCTCTCTCTCTCTCTCTCTCTCTCTCTCTCTCTCTCTCTCTCTCTCTCTCTCCTACCTCTCTCTGCTTGAAAATAAATAAATAAAATATTTTTAAAAAGAAATTGAGTATGGAAAGGGAAGAAGCAGGAGAGAAACCTACTGGAGGCCAGAGGTCTGTTCAAAAGAGCTGAGTAGCTTCTTGCTTTGAAGACTCTCTGTGGCCGATCTGCTCACATTTTGCCTGTAATCTTTGTGAACACATTTGTCACACAGTTCACAGGGGACACAAGGCAAAGACGGATCTGTTCTTAAAACTGGGGCAATGGATCTGACCGGGGTCCTCCATTATGTAAGAAATAACATCCCTGACACTTACACGACATGAACCAAGTAGCAGACAATCTACTGTGGGCAGCACTGTTTCCTACAGCACCAGCCTTCCCGTATCTTCGAGAAATACCAAGGAAGTGTGCAAGGTAGACTCCTTGATTAGTTCAGCAAAACCCCAGTGTCTTTAGAAAATGTGAAAAACTAAAATAGAGCCCTCGCTTTAACTCAAAATAAAACAGTAACTTCTTATCTTTTTTTTTAAAGAAAAAGGCATATTTTAATTTTATTTTTTAAAAAAATATTTTTGTTTATTTATGACAGAGAGAAGGGGGGCATGGGCATGTGGGGACCTCTTGCCACTGCAAATGAACTCCAGACACAGGTGCCATTTTGTGTATCTGGCTTTATGTGGGTATTGGGGAAATGAACCAGGGCTGGTAGGCTTTGCAAGCAAGAGTCTATAACTGCTATCTCTCCCACACCCTCTGGCATTTTTTAAAGGCAGACATTTTTTAAGGCCAGGCTGTCCTCAAACACACTATGTAGCCGAGGATGCCATTGAATTTCTTTCTTTTTTCTTTTTTAAAAATATATTTTATTTATTCATTTTCAAGCAGAGAGAGAGAGAGAGAGAGAGAGAGAGAGAGAGAGAGAGAGAGAGAGAGAGTACGAGTACATCAGGGCCACCACCTTGTGGGTCTGGCATATGTGGGTCCTGGGGAATTGAACCGGGGGCCTTAGGCACTGGAGGCAAGTGCCTTAACCGCTGAGCCATCTCTCCAGCCTGCCATTGAATTTCTTATATGGTAGCCTCCACCTCCCTATTGCTGGGATTACAGAAATGTACCACCATGCCTGGTTTATGCAGTGATGGTCATTGGAGCCAAGGCAAATGCTACCAACTGAGCTACATCCCCAGCCGAGTCTGATGTATTGGTTCACAGACTCTCAGTAAGTCTTTGAGAGACAGCATCATTACTGCCCTTGAGCAACACAGGAAACCACAGTAAGCCTGAGAAGTCAATCACCTATAAAATAGTACCAGTTAGCAGAACCGTAATGAGCTATACTACACACACATCCGGGGTAGAACAAAGAGTGTGAAGTTCCCAAAATAGGAACAAAGAATCCTGCTTTCCCCATCCATCCAGAACAGGGCTGGCCTCGTGAGGGGGCCTCCAGGGAAGATGGATGCACTCCATCCCTTGAGTGGATAACTTTCAGTTTTTCCACTTGTGATCCCTGTGGGTATAAATTATCTTAGTTAGTAAGAAAGTAAGCTTATCCAAACCTCCAAGCTTTCATCTGTCAGATGAGACCTCTTAGAAACTGTCAAAGAAGGAAACCATTAATTTATGTGTGTTACCTTTCAGTGGTTACCATGGACAAGTCATGTGCAAATCTAATTTTTTAAGAGTGACAGAGGCTTTGATGGGCCTCTCTGGAGGCCCTCCTGTCAGAAGGACTGGAATCGTCAGCTCTTCACACACAATTCCTTTTGTGAAGGGACTAATCCAGAAGCATTATCATTAAAGCATGCATTGCTCCATTTCTGGTCCTGACTTAACAAAAGAGCAAGATCATTATGAAGAGGAGGATGGAAGCTCTTCTTTGCTGACAAAGAAATAGACCTCATGCCACAGAACTTCTTTCTCTCTGGAGTCCTTGTGAGAGACAAAGACTAGCAGAAGCCACATTGTCCGGAACCCTCTTATCCTCTCCATACTCTTCTCTCAATGGAACGCTTCTGCTAGGTCACAGGTACCGTTCCTTTAAGAGGGCAGACATTAGTCCTATGGAGACAAAGTTGTCTGCCTCCCCTGCAATCCCTTTTGAGCTCAGATAAATCTAGGAGAAAAGCTGATAGCATGGATGAGTGGGGGGGGGTCAGTAGGACCCGATGATACTCTGACATGACTGTCACCTCTCCTGTGCCTTCTTTCAGACCCCTGCATAATTAGATCTATGTAGCAAAGCCTAGTGACAGACCCCCACCCCCTACACTCACAAGGGATATAAAAGTAAGGAACTTCTTTTGTCCTGACAGTTTATGCTTTTGACCATGTTGAGAACTTCCCACACAGAGCGGCTGGCGTTAATAAAGGAATTCCATCTAAGCATCCATTGCAGATCTCTCCATGTGAATCCACTCTGGGTCTTTATAATCTTCCCCATGGCCTGGGTTCTATTCTCATCTCTTCTCTCCACTAGTGTCCTAAGGGTCACCGCGGAGAGAGTGTATTTTTAGATCTCTTTACTTAAGAAAATCTCTATTTCCTGATTCTACTTAGCTATTACTTAGGCATTTAAAACTGGGGGGGGGGAGTTTGCATGAACATTTCCCAAGCCAAAAATAATGTACAGGGGGTGATGATGGTCTTTGTGCAGAAGTAAAGCCAAGTCTCTTGATGCCTGGAACATTTCCAACTTGGGTGACTTTACGCAAGACAATACAAAACTAGATATGAAACTGGGGATTTAAATTTTTTTTTTACTTATACACAGAGAAAGGCAGAGAGAGAGAGAGACAGAGAGAGAGAGACAGAGAGAGAGAGAGAGAGAATGGGCAAGCCAGGGTCTCTAGCCACAGAAAACAAACTCCAGATGGATGAGCCCCTTTGTACATCTGGCTTTATGTGGGTGCTGGGGAATTGAACCCAGGCAGTCAGGCTTTACAGGCAGGCACCTTAACTACTGAGCCATCTCTCCAGCCCAAAACTTGGGATTTTTAAGAGAATGAAGATAAAAATACACTATCTTTTACAAAACCATATAACCACATGTCCACGTTGTTGGGATTGCTAAGAGGTTGGTGGAACCCAATGAAACTGAAGCATTCTAATGCTCTTCCCAGGAATTCTGTGAGAAATGTGCCGAGTCATCGTGGCACAGTGGTCTGGAGTCCAGTTTTCAGCAGAACTAAACTATGTGCAGTGAATACATCACTATTCTTTATAGGAAAACCCAATCCTTCGCTAGTCTCCAATTATTTCACTTCTGATCATCAAAACAAGTTCCCTCTAAATGAGTAATCTCCCAGTGTTCCCTGCATCCTACAATGTGACTACAATACTATCAACACAGGTGACCTGATAAGGGCTCAGTTTCTTAAGACTGTTCCAAATTCAGATGCCAATTACAAATTCAGGTTGTGATCTGTGCTTATAACCCAATGACTACCAACTGTGGGTTTCCATGAAAACCAGACTGTATTTTATAGGCAGTCGTTCAGGGACAAAGGCCCAAGGATGTCACCTTGCCCGCCCTGGTAGGAGGACTGGGACCCATGGCTGATCCAGCCTCATCTAAGATGGCTGTAATCAATGGTCCCATGCAGCAACTTCCTGCTTTTTCCTCAGCTCAGGACACCTGCGCGGACTGGTCCCTACTCTTGAATTCACCAACCAATTGGGTCTCTCCGTATATGCCTGAATCGGATAAGGAGGCTGACCCTTACTGGATGTTTGATCTGTATAAAGGAGCTAACTACCATTGTAAGCTCTCTTCCTGTGGTTTTGCCTGAACATCATTTTGTAAGTCTCTCTCTGGTTCCATCACACTTGCCTTTCACGTGTGGGCTTACTGCCTCCTCCAGAGCATTTCTCTGTGATGGAGATTCTCTCCCTCTTCCTTTTCAGCTGGGCAAGAAGAATTCTCTTCTGTCTTGAGTCTCTCAGCTAGTCTCCTCCCGGGATCCTAATCCTCCCTTTGGTGAACCTCATAATTAATAATTTACCTTTCTCAGAGTCCATTTTGATCAATTCTTTGCTAAATTGGATAAGGACCCCAAAATTGGGATTCACAGGACCTCCCTGAACCCCCAAAATGCTGCACCACTCATACCCTCTCTTCAGGTTCCACCATGACTAGACTATGCATTAGAACCCAGGAACATGGTTTACTCATATACCTGTTTATTATCAAGGATAGGAATCAGATTCAGTGGGAAGATGGAGTTACATTCGGCAAAGGGTTTGAGAAGGAACACAGAGCTTCCAGCCCCTGGTCACAGCAACCTATGAGCCCCTCATGTGAAGCTTCTGCCCCTGACCAAAGTGTTTTAATAAGCTAACTATTTTTTTTATCTTTCAAAAGAATTTTGAACATTTATTGACAACCTCCACACACACACAAAAGTACCCTAATCATAATCCCCATCTTACCAACCACCTTTTGTTGTTTTTTTCTTCTACACCTTTTGGGTTTTTATGGAGACTTCATTTCATAGATGTTGAATTGTATCACTGGCCTTTGGCAATCCACTCTCCATGTATCTTTCCCTTTCCCAGAGGTCAGCTAGTGGGAGCTGACTCACCTCCTAATCACAAATTGCCTTGGCAACAAGCTCCCATCCTGAGGGACCTTCCTCATTAGCATATGAGAAGACAAATCACTTCTGGATATTCTGAGATTGTTAGGAGCTATGAGCTAAGAAACAGGGGGTGAAGGTAAAACACTATGTTTTTATATTTGTGACATCACTCTTAGACAATGAAGATCATTTCCCTAGAAGGTTTAATCAGCAGAACAAGAGCCATGAAACTTGAATCTGCAAAAGTCAATGAATGCGTCATCGTGTTATAGATCACGATGTCCTTTCTTACTAGAACTCATGTGTGAGGACCTGAGATGGCCTGTGGAAGAAGACCAAGCTTGGAACCAATCCTGCACCTGGCTAATAAGAAGTATGAAGAGTCAGATGAATAGACCAAGAGGGAATCCTGCCATTAGCACCGTCTACCTGCCTAGGGCCATTGTTGGTTCAGGGTCCATGCAGAGATGGCCTACGCTCTTCTATTACCTGTACCTAGAATATTCTGGTAGGTCACCCTACCCCATCCAGCTTCCTCAGAGGGTGTGGAGACTGTTTATACCAAGCAAGATACCCTTTATCGGTACCTGAAAGCTTTCTGCCTATCCCAGGACACCTGTCAGGAACCCACCCCCCAAAAAGTGGTATGTGTAAGCACGGAGAGTAGAAGGGGGGGTTCTCCCACCGAGTAAGGAGGCGGTTGGGCAAGATCGGGCCTCTGAGAGTAGCTCTTACTCTGCTACATCCCACAACATTGGACCTCATTTCATGGTCACAAATGTGTCAAGACAAGAAGAAATCTGACAGTCTTTTTATAGTTGCTACATCTGGTTTACAGTATCAATGGTTACCTTCTCTTGGGACATTTCCGGAGGGGCAGTGGATGCTTTGTTCTTCACTGGGACAACTATTTTTCTCTCTGCTCATTCATTTACAAGACTGTCTGTGGTGGTCATCAACCTGACCAGATAGAGAATCGAATTGTGCCTGTGTAGCTCATGATATGTACAGCTTACTCATTCTCCTAAGACGATGACCACTGCATTTTACATGCAAGTATAGTCTTACCTATTAAATAGGGGTGATAAGCAGTATAAAATTATGTTACTGATACAGGCTGTGGAATCACACTACCTGCTTCAAATCCTGGACTCTGATATCCACCGACA
The DNA here is from genome assembly GCA_004024765.1 of Zapus hudsonius. Taxonomy (NCBI): domain Eukaryota; kingdom Metazoa; phylum Chordata; class Mammalia; order Rodentia; family Dipodidae; genus Zapus; species Zapus hudsonius. The sequence continues at coordinate 31,716 of PVHP010001073.1, forward strand.
CACTGATATTATCACAGAGTCCTTAGTTCTATAATGGAGCCAATACATCCATCTCACAGGCCTGTTCTGAATATGAAGTAAATTAATACAATCAAATCATTCGAAACAGTGCAGCACACAACTAATGTGTGGAAGATGTTATTAGTAATCTCAGATTGGAAAATAGACAGGTTTTGTTCATATTCCTATATTTGGCCAATTAGCTCTAGTCATATAAATCCCTTAGGTGTAGGTCCAATCATATTACAGATGTAGTTATGTGTATATGTATATTTATGACTATACTTGTACCTGTTTATAATCACTTAAGATGATAAAAAGTAACGACAGGAATGGTCACATAAAATGTCATATAAAATTAACCTTAAACATACTAACTTGATTTTATGGTTATTATCTACTTAAAATGGAGAGTGCCAATTAACTATGGACATTTCTTTCCTATCTGTAAAGCTTTAAAAGTTTTGTTCCAACACAATATGGCGAATCAGGTAACTTTAAGGAAGAAATAGGATGGATAGTCCCCTACAGTCCTTCCACTTGAAGATTCCACACCATCAGCAGGGCCTGAGGTTCAGAGAGAGAGTGAAAACGTCACCAGTCACCATGAAGCTCACACAACGAGGTCAAGGTCAGTTGAGCCTCTCCTGTCTGCCTCCCTTTGTCCTTCCCAGCACACTTCAACTCGCTTTAAGACAAACTTCTCCCAGAGATCCATACCCCATATTCCATTTATTTATGAGAGAGAGAGAGAGAGAGAGAGAGAGAGAGAGAGAGAGAGAGAGAGAAGCAGGCAGAGAGAGTAAGCATGGGTGTGCAAGGTTTCTGGCTACTGCAAATGAACTCCAGATTCAAGCTCCACTTTTGTTCATCTGGTTATGTGGCTATTAGGGAATGGAACTGGGGAAGTCAGGACTGGCACATAACTGCCTTTAAGCACTGAGTCATCCCTCCAGCCCTCATACATTACTTTACAGTGAATACCACACAAGATGCTTTCATTCTGAAAAATAATTCACTAGGCAGCCTTGGGAAACTGAGCTTCTGCACACTTCCTTTTGGAGGGTTCATGCTTCTCTTCAGTCAGATCCAATCGGAAGGATGTACTAAGCAAATGGAGCCAGATCCTGCATGCTACCTTAGGATATGAAAGCTCAAATCCAATTTGACTGACTTCTTACTGAGCTCTCCCCTACCATGTTCCCTGCCTCCACCCAGGTTCTAACTCCACTTTCACATGCTCAGAATCTGTTTTTAGACTAGTGTGTCATAGCAATGGTGAGTGCATGTGTGTGTGTGTGTGTGTGTGTGTGTGTCTGTCTGTCTGTCTGTCTGTCTGTGCAGTGTCAAGAAAGACTGCAAGGAATAATTGGTATACAAAAGATGCATTGGATTTTGATGCCTATAATTCTGATGTGGAAATTATATCACACTTCCAGGCAGGAGGGCAATGCGATCAAAGGACTTATGTATTCATATTAACCTGATGATCTCTAAAAGCAGTGGGTGTTCTTGACTTATTTTCCCCATGAGGTTGAAATGGCACTTGCATTTTTTAAAAGAGGCAGATAAGAGTAATTTTTTAGTAATTCAATCATTAAATCTAAAAGGAAAGTGCAGTTTTAATGCTTCTCATGATTTTTCTACTGACTCCTTTTCTCATCTTCATTTTGAGGACTTGAGATAGCAGGGGTTAAAAATAATTGTTCCTAAGACATCCCTCCCTCCCTAGGAATGGCTTTCTTGCATAATAACAGTTGTTACTTGTACAATTGCAGGAGATGTAAAATGAGATTTGAGATTTTGCTGTTTCATTGCAAGACATTCCCTTAAATATATCTTATTTGCATTCTAAATTGCAGCTCAGGGGCCTGCAGACAGTCCAGCATACAGACCTGTCTCCTCAATGCCCCACCTTGATGTAATTAAAAGGTAGGAAAAGAACTTCTAAAAACAAGGCTGAAATGAAGCTTCTGTTTTCCTATTGGGCCGTCAATAATGAATGAGGACATTTTTAAGAAGTGTAAAGTTAAATTAAAAGGCTAAATTCTAAATATGTTCTATATCATTCCTTCTGAAGACAGGCAATTTAAAATTGAATCCGTTCGTTTTCCCGTCTGGCATATGATCAAAGCAAGATTTCAAAGTCAGCATGGAACTCTTGAACTTAGTTTTCTCCTTAAATTGACATGACATTTGCATTCTTTAAGAGGCAGATATGAGTATTAACAAAAAACCCTCAATCATTAAATCTGAAAAGAAAGTATGTTTTTTTCACCTTCCTGTTTGATTTAGGTTCTGTTGTCTTTGTTCTTGATAAAGTGACATAAACAAGGGCTCACATGGATGATAAAACGTCCATAAAATTAAATGCCTTACATTCAGATCCCTTGATATTTGAAACTAATATGATCAGTTCAAACTTTAAGAAAATAAGTTCACGTTTCTAGGTATGAAAAATCTGTCAACATGGATCTCATGGAAATCTGAACATAACACTGACATCAAAATAAAATGCTAAGAGCTCTTAGAAAGGATCCGAGATTAATAAATTCATAGAAAAAGACAAATTTGAACAGTACCATGTTTTAAAAAAACACACTGGTAGGGAAACCCAGCAGCACAGGGAAGTGACTGTCATCATTATACACAATAATCAATCTGCAGGAACTTTCAGTGATGCCCCTAATTTCCCCAACGCTTACATTTTGTGACCTTTAGGGATTCGTGTTTGCCATTTCAAAAACCGTGGTTCCAATCATTTCGAGATGGGGCACACACATTCCTTCTTGTTTCTTTAGAGAATGTCTGCCTCATTATTTCTCCCTAGAGTTTCTAAAACCCTTTATGGCTCCTATTAAAGAGAACAGCCTTCATCTCACTTGTAACACTACAAAATCGTCCTTCCAGGTTCCACCTTAGGTCATTTGGGTTGTTGTATTCAATGTCCTCGGTGGGCTATTTCCCATAGATCCCCTGACTAGTTTGCTTTGGTTGTCATTTGACAGGACGTCCCTTCATCTCAGTGTTGGGTTATTTCCTGTTTCACATGTCTCATCTTCTTTTCTTGAAGGGATACTTTCTGCTCTGAGGGAAGATGCCTGAGTCATCCCTTCTCCCGGAGGTGGTAGGTAGAGAGCGTTCTGAACCCCCATCCTGTCAAGGGTGGATGGATTTCACCACCACGCTGGGCTAGCTGGACAAGAGAGCCCAGTTTAACCACGTTAGGGCCTGAGGAAATGGCTCATGGGAAAGAGCACTTGAGAGGGCTTCATTTGACCTGTTTGTTTTTTCAAGGTAGGGTCTCACTCTTGCCCAGGTTCCCCTCGTTTTTATTTCCCAGCATTCATGCAGAAAGCTAGGTGTGGCCACACACACGTCTGCAATGCAAGTCCTGTGGTGGGTGGAGAACTGTTGGAGCTCACTGGTCAGCTAGTTTGACTGGAAATAGTAGTTTCAAGTTCAGTGAAAGACTGTCTCAAGGAAACCACACAGAAGAGAGACAGAGGAGTACTTAATGCTTTCCTTTGGCCTCCACATGTGCCCATGGAATGCGAGCACAACTGCACACATACCATACTGCACGAGCACACACACATGCACACACACCACACACCACACGCACATACAACACACACAACATACAAAATACACATACACACACACCACACACATACACACACACATACACACACGAGGAACAGGCGTATGCAGAATATGGCTTCACTGTTGTCTTTTGGGGCCTTTGCTTATTTGTACGGTACTCTTGGTGATGGAACCCAGGATCTTGCAAATGCTTAACCTTTATCCCCAACCCAAACTCCATGGTTTTCTAGTCCACTGCCATCTGCCACATCTTTTTCTGTGAATCAAGAAAAGAGTGATCCTCACCCGGTCTTTAAGAAAAGCTTTATAGATATCCCCTATGCTCTGGAGCTCAGCACAGGGAATCTAGTCCATTATTTCTTAAAAGAGGTTAAACCAATTCTGGCTTCTTACTGCTTATGTAAATAGAGTCCTGTCATGGTGTGCTGGGGGACATACAGGTACCAGTAGATCTTGACAGAAACCCAGCCAGCTGTGGGAGACCCAGAGAAAGCTGCCTTGCCCTGTGCTAGCATAGGCCTTCCTTGTGTTTTTCTCAAGGAATGAAAGCCTTGGCTGGGCTTCTACATGAGGAAGTGCTGTTCCAAATCTGTGATGAGATCATGTTCACACTGCTTTCCCAGTACCATGTCCTTCCCTATCAATGACATACACCTTAGGCTGTCTTTTTTTTTTTTGGGGGGGGGTTCAGGAAAGCAATTAGACCAATGGGTTTTCCAATATTTGTTTTGCTCTTCACTAAGGGTAAGAGCTTTGGGCTCCCAGTTCCCCTGCTCTGTGGGGTCCCCGTGGAAACATGCTTTGGGTACCACTATTCATGAGAAGATAACAGTAACATCAGGGTGTTTGTGTAGCAACTTAAGGTTTATACATTGCTTTTCCATAAGTGTGTGTTCTCTGTTTGTCTTTTATGTTGATTATACCACTGATGGTCATAGTCACAGGTCTCTGAGGAATTTACAGGAATCAAGGATATGGCTACGTTTTAGGTAAAAATAAGAATTGGGGGCTGGAGAGATGGCTCAGCAGGCAAGAGTGTTTGTTATGCATGAGGGCCTGAGAGGGCCTGAATTTGATCTCAGCATGCATGGAAAATCCAGACACGTAATCCTAGTCCTGCGATGGGGAGGGCAGAGACAGGAGTATTGCTAAGGCTCACTGGTCATCGGTTCAGCAAGAGACTTTGTCTCAAGTTAACAATGGGCAAGAATGACAGAGAAGGGCATCTGACATTCCCCTCTGGCCTCTGCACATGTGCACATTGGGTGTCACATGGGTCTTCACACTCACTTGCAGGCACTATGTATACGCAGCACATACAAACACAATAGCACACATTCATGCGTGTGCAAAAACAAAACCACAAAGAAAACAAAGAGTTACAGAGCTATGTGCATTCCCTATGCTAGTTAGAATAAGCTGCTACCCTAGTTACTTGAGCATATGAGAAAAAAAGTCCTGTGAGGCATTTTAACAATGCGTAGATGGAATATGGGAACAGAAAAGAAGCGATCATAAATAGCTCGACCATTAAGGTGTTTACCTCTTAGAGAGTGCTGAAGAGTTGTGAGTCAGCATGGACTTCCCTGAGTGGCTGTGTCCATTCTGGCATGGGCATTTTATCGAAAAAGAAACGAGGCTGTCGGGCCAATCATGATCGTTTTCTCTTTAGAGAGCTCTAAGAATTTTGCATAAGTGATGAAAAATACAATCAATGATTTTGCAAACAAGCTGATTCCCGCATTGGGATCTCAGGCCACACAGGCTCAAAGTCGGCTCTGGGAAAGGCTGGGTGTATGGGTGTTGATAAAGATGACGGGGAGTGTTTTGGCAGGCAGGGGCACAGCATGGAGTTCTGTGGGCTTCCTGCAGCATGAAAGAAGTGGACTGATGATTTGATCATTCACTTCCCAGCAGCATGTCATTTCCTGTTTGTGATTAGCACAAAGTGCAGGTAAGAAGGTGTTTCACCTGAAAACCTTGGATAATAGCAGAATGTTGGCTGAGGAGTTTCTGGTTTGGGGGCCGGTGGTTGTATTTGAAGAGGGTTGTGTCCACTGATGAGGTCTTCCCTTGAACCCTTTATTCTGGGAGCTAAATGTGCTCCTCTGCTCCCCTGGACTGAGGCAGCAGAAAGCAGAGGGGACAGATTCTTGGCTTTTGAGCTCAGAAGCTATAGTCCAGAGACAGGTGTAAAATATTTGGGGTTGGGGTGGGGGAGATGACTCAGCTGTTAAAGGCATTTGCCTGCAAAGCCTGCCAGCCTAGGTTCAATTCCATAGCCACCCTTTTAAAGCCAGATAGGCATTTGTTTGCAAATGCAGACTGTGGTACACACACACACACACACACACACACACACACACACACACACACACACAGAGAGAGAGAGAGAGAGAGAGAGAGAGAGGAATAAAAAGTTTTTAAAATTACATTTAGAGGTATGTTTTATTTTCAGAGCCAGTTCCCATTAAAATTGCCTAGACTAGACACCAGAAAGAGCTGGAGTGGAGAATAATAAAGTTATATCCTGATGTGGGGCTCTGTACTAGTTACTTCCTTGTTACTGGGGCAAAACATCCGAGCAGGAGCAGCTTAAGGAAGGAAGGGTTTATTTGGCTCAAGTTCAAGGTTGCAGTGCATCATGGCAGGGAAGGCAAGATGGCAGGAGCAGGAAGCAGAGCTTGCCTCCCCAGTCAGGAAGCAGAACACTAAGGAAGCCAGAGCTCAGATTGCTTTCTCCTTCTTACTCTGCCCAAGACCCCAGCCCTTGGAATAGTGTGGTCCACAGTTAAAGTGGGACTTTCTCCCTTGCCAACAGATTCCTTCACAGGCATACCCAGGGGCTCCAGGGGCTTGCTTCCTAGGCTGACTCCAGGTCTTGTCAAGTTGGTGATCAATATAAACCATGAATGGGCTCTGAACCCCATCCTCATCCTGGTCAAAACCTCCAAAGGGCATGAACTAGGAAGTCCTGAGATCCAAGTGCTGTGAGAGCTGAGATAGCCCCTGTGCCTGGCTTTCTGGAGGGGTGGCATCCAGGAAAATAACCCCACCATTTCTGTTTTGTACATGAGCAGTACACTAGGCATGGATGTGTGGCTGATCAAGCAGAGACAGCCTCCACGGATTTCTATAGCTCTAGTGTTCAGGGCAACCATGCACTTATAAAAATGTATGTTATTTATTTGAGAGAGAGAGAATGGGCCCACCAGGGCTTTTTGTTGCTGCAAACAAACTCCAGATGCATGCACCACTTTGTGCATCTGGCTTTATGTGGGTACTAGGGAATTGATCCCAGGCCAGCAGGCTTTCCAACCAAATGCCTTTAACCACTGAGCAATCTCTGGTAGCCCTAGTACTTTTTGAGCACAGATAATAGTCAGAAGAGCAGGAGATCCAAGGAGAGCCTGTGGCCAGCACATGAAAGAAAGACAAAAAGGCTCATGGCTCTCTCACAGGGGATCAAATGGACACTTAAGTTTTCCATGCCAGGAGTGGGGGGGATGCAGATGACTGGGGACCAGCAGCTGAGGACTCAGTGGTGGATGCCTGACTGGCTACATTTAAACAAGGTCACCCTCACTCCCCAAACCACATGGGAACTCTTTGGTTTTAAAATTTAAGATCCACTGGGGAGTGAATGGAACTCAAACAGTTCTATAGTGACTAAGAGAATAGCCAGAAATGGCAAAGATTAGAGTTTTAGATCAGCAGATGGGGTTTTACGGCACACACTTATTTTTATTACTACAAAAACTAAGAGATTATAGCTGTTTTTATATCCCCAAGTCTATGGTCCATGAAGTTCGCATCTCTGCATCCTTCAGAGGATCGCACTGAGGACACAGTCTCTGTGTAATAAATGGGATATTTGCCAAGGTTGGACCTGACTCTCCTCCATCTTCTCCCAAACAGAGACCTACACGAAGCTGCTCAGATGACACACCAACACTTCTGTGCTTTGGATAATTTGTCACTAAAGACCCCAAATATTTTTTGGTTACTTCAGCATAAGCATCCCCTTCATTGTTATTCTTGAGTCACAAAAGGCATTGAGTTGTGAGAGGCCAGTGATGGCAAGTGCTGAAATGACCACTGAACTGAGACCTCCCTTTGCTAGCCAGCTGGTGAGACCCGGGCTTGGCTCCGTTCTCTTAGGATCTGATTCGTTTTCCTGTTCTAACCATGCGAATGACCCCTGCAAGATGGCCAGATAGGGTTAGTTCCCTGCAATACAGAAGATCTTCCTCAAGTGTGAAAACATGGAATAAGAGAGTTGAGGAGATTGCACAGTGGGTAGGGGAACAAGCAGGAAGGTCCCCAGTACCCAGATAAAACGCTGGTGTGTACTTATAATACCAGCTGGGAGGCAGACACAGGGAACCTCTGGGGCTTGCCTAGCCAATGGTGAGCTCCTGGTTCTGTAAGAGAGCTTGTCTCAAAGAAAAAGATGGAGAAGAACCTAGAAAGACACCTGACATTAATCTGTGGCTTCCACGTATACACACGTGCAGACATATCCAAACTCTCCCACACATACAAACACGCACACATCGTGCCAGTGAGTTGGCTTCTTTTGCCTTTATCTAGAGCACTTGAGAGGGCAAAATGGGAAGTGAAGATCTGATTTGATTGAGAAGAAACCAAACATGAGGTCAAGATTTGACTTCCACTGCACAGCTTAATAAGAGGGTAATGGATATGAATATCAGTAGTACCAATTATAAAGAATATTTGACCACAGCACACTGCAAGGAGAGGTAAGCCCCCAATTACACAGCCTCATCTATACTGAAGAGTATATGATGCAGCCACAGCTCAGGTTCTGTGACTCCAAGATGAGAGCTGCCCATTAATTGTCTACCTCATCAAAAGCGGGAGGAGTGCACATCTTTCTGTCCCTTTCCCATAAGATGCCACTGGGGGAAGGGGAACACATGAAATACAAAAGCCTCCCAGTGTTTGAAAGGAGCCATCCCACTGTGTCATAAATCAAGAATTTAAACGCAGTTTTTCAGCACTCAAACCTGGGAGTCACCATTGTCTAGGTGACTGTCTGGGCTGTGTTAAATCAGCTGTCTGGCTCAGCAGCAGCTAAAACTGATCTCATCTTGATGGCACCTGTGCTTGCCAGATGAGTTGAGGGAGCAGTGTGTGTGTGTGTGTGTGTGTGTGTGTGTGTGTGTGTGTGTGTGTGTGTGTGTGTGTGTGTTATAATCTTAGGGCTCGACAGTGACAGATGGTTGGAAGCTGAAGGAGCAGTTTGTGATAGCCCTCTGCAGACATCTGGGTTCATGTTCCCTGGAAATAGACAGGAGTTTTATTAAGTTCTTAACAGAAACCATCCACTCTTGCCCTTGGTGGTAACAGAACACACGTGCAGGGGCCGCCTGCAAAAGCAAACCAGCTTTGTTCTCTCCAAATAGTAAATGAGAACAGAGGCTGAGGAGAAAAGGAAAGACCAGCCGGAGTGCCTTCTTCAGTTGTCCCTGCTCTCAAGTCTTCTTGTTTCAGGTGTGGGGTGAGTTTGCTTTCTACTGTACATCTCTCCTGGTTCTGTCCACGTGGCTACTTACCCGAATCAGGTCAGTTTTCCTATATGAAGCTCAGTGATCCAGATAATACACAGCTGTCCACAGAAATTATTCTCCTAAAGGAAGGGGAATGGCTTTTTCTAAAAGTCAATAACTATGGAATAATATCTAAACCCAGCCACTGTGAGTGGTAAGGGGTGTTGGCAATGATGCCGTGAGCACTGGTACCACTGGGCCTGAACAGGACCAATCAAGGGCCTGTGCTTACTTAGGATGTGATGATAAAGAACCAGGTAAAGCACATCACTTTCTCAAAGGACAAATGACCAAATGAACCTTTGTGACCGGGAGCACTCGGCTCACTTATTTTTTATCTCTTTCTTTCTAGAGACTAACTTTTCCTCTTCCTTCAGTTTTTTTTCTCTATAAAGAAGAAAACATTCTTTACACTCTCTTTAATATTTTATTTTTGCTCAAAGGATGCAACCTGGGACAGGATGTAGGTGGTGGCGGGGAAAGAAAGGTTTCTGGAGGGTTTTATTCCCTTGACTCATTCTTCCTGAGTAGTCATCCTCTCTACCTTATGATGATGTGTTCTTCACGACTGAGGACTAAAAATAGCAGAGAGAAGTGATCAGAAGTGCTGACTTAGTTGAGCTGGATGGACACTGCAAGTCAGAGAGGACGCTACCCCGTTGAGGAGAAATGCCCAGCTTAAAAGTCCAATTCTGGCCACCTCTGTCCATTCCCTCTCCTTTGCATAAAACTGCCACCAAAGTCAGCCACAAAAGGCACACATGTATCTTAGTCCCAAAGGAATTTAGATATAGAATTCTTATACCATCCTAAAGTATTTTAACTTTAGACTTTGGTATACTTTTAAAATTTGCAGAAAAATTCCATAGATGGAATATAAAGAATTCATATATATGTATGGAGATTATATATATATATATATATATATATATATATATATATATATGACTTCATCGTTGTTGAATGGATATATGTGGCTACTACTTTGGCCACCAGACAATACCAAAAAAGTGCCAACTGTGTCCTCTGGAGACACACAAGCAGAAGGGTCTTGCTCTTACAGACTAAGGATAACTGTATAAAGCCCAAGTGTACATAAAACATGAGTTTTTTTCTTTTTCAGTAACACAATTGTATGGTTCTAAAAGCATGACCTTCGTCGATAATGACTGTGTCACAATGTCAAAAGTTCAGACATGCCTGAGAGAGACTGTCCCAACCTCAACACTAGTAATGTCTGGGGCCACATGTTTCTTTGTTGACTTAGTGTAGCCTATATGCCCCCCATTCATGAACTGCAAACAATACCCCATAGCTATGATAAGAAAAAGTGACCTCAGAGCTTGTTATTAAATGTCTCCTGAGGAGGAAAGAAATCCACTCCCCTTCCCCATTAAGAAGCGCAACTATGTATTTCCTGGCTTCCAGACCTTTGATTAAATTATTCCTTTTAAATTTTTATTGGAAACTTTAATTTGATGAACATATTGGTTGTATCCCCATCAGGTTACCCTCTTATGATTGATTGTTGCCTCTCCCCTGCCCCTGGCCCTCTTCAGTGGGGTCATGGTTGCACCAGTTGGTTCCTGTGTGTGTGTGTGGGGGGGGAATGATGCCTCATGAAACATCTGGTTACCCTCTTATGATTGATTGTTGCCTCTTCCCTGCCCCTGGCCCTCTTCAGTGGGGTCATGGTTGCACCAGTTGGTTCCTGTGTGTGTGTGTGGGGGGGGGGAATGATGCCTCATGAAACATTTTCCCACCGTGTGGAAGGATCTCACATTCTTACCACCCTCTCTTCCACAATGTTCCCAGAGCCTGGGAGGGTGCGTTTGAAGTAGACTTTAGTGCTGAGCTCTCAGCAGCCTCTGATTTTCTATTTTGATGAGTTTTGAATCTCCCCAGTGTCTACAGCCATCTCTCTAGAGAAGATTTCATGGCTAACCATATTTAACCCATCTTTTTCTCTGTAATTGACCCAATTGTTCTTGTCGCCCACTGTCCTAGTCAGCCACACACTGGGATGAATCTCCAAACCAGGGATAGTTTATGGGAGGAAAGGATTTAGTGAAGCTACAGATCCAGGGGAAGTTTCATAATAGTGAAAGAGGCTGGCCCCCTTTCACAGGGCCAAGCAGAGAGAGAAACCCATAACCAACACCACACACTCAACAGCAATCAGGCAGGGAGCCAAGGGAGAGAATTCTCCTTCCTCTTTATATAGCCTTAGGGTGGGGTCTTGCAACCCTTTCCCAGACTTGTTGACTCACTATCTCTGGAATTTCTCTCCCACACTGCCTTCCTAGGAAGGAAAAGTCCTTTCTAGTTTTCCTGAGCCTTCTTACATCCTGCCCCCTACTGAGAGGCTGCCTTCTTGTAACCGTCCTCAGAGACCCACCCAAGATAATTAAAAAGATCAATTTGGCAACAAAACCTAACCATCACACCCACCTCCACCTTCTGAAATTCTCATTTTCTAAGACCATCTGGATCAGGGGGGCCATCATAGTATGTGGTTATAAATGTTAGCATGGTCATCAGACCATATTTAGTTCAATTCTTTAGCATGCCCAGTTCCCGTGGAAGAGTTTTGCTGAAGTGATTTTGCTTGTTGTAACTGTCTTTTGTTCTGCAAAATGGGGGACTGTATGAACAGCGCCTACCTAGGGCTTTTGTAGAATGTGATGAGATAATGTTTACATGTGTGCTGATACCAACAAGCACTCAGAAAAGCACTACATGCTTGGACCAGTTCCTATAATGTAGCACATAAGTACTCTGCAGATGTTAATGGGTGCTAATATCATGTTAATATCTTCCTTGCAAATGAAGGAATTATGGCACAGACTGATTCAAGGTCTTGTGAAGATCACACAGCTGGTTAATGACAAGTGAGAGCTAATGCTCTGTCTGAATACTCTCAGTGAAATACACTACCCACCCCCATGGCTTTGAAAGGTCAAGAACAATTCCAGGGACCTGACACTCTTGGACAGTTAGCTCTGGGCAGTGCTGGAGGATTTGGCAGTACAGGTGAGGCAATTAGTTGTTCTGAATTGGAGAATCAAAACAACGCCATTCAAGGGATCGTTTAAAGGGTACCGAGTCCATTTAAATGCCACCCCTGAAAATCATTTTTTTTAAATGAGGGAACAGAAAAAAGAGAATACTTTTCTCTGCTTTAAAAAACATATTTATTATCTGCAAGCAGAAAGATAGAGAGAGAGAGAGACAGAGAGAGAGACAGAGAGAGAAGGGAGACAGAGAGAATAGGCACACCAAAGCCTCCAGCTACCGCAAACAAGCTCCAGATGCACGTGCCACTTTGTACATCTGGCTTTACGTGGGTACTGGGGAATCGAACGGGTCATTAGGTAAACTCCTTAACCACTGAGTCATGTCTGGAGAGTTTGTTCAAAGAGTTTTTATTCAGAACATCAAACTTTGACAAGACATCCACAAAGGTTGGTTAAAAGGACTTTTGCCAAAGACACAAACAGATGAACAATTTAAAGACCAGGGGTCCGGGTTATAAGACTATAACAATACAGCACACATAGCAGGGTGAATGGAACCTTCAACACCAAGCAGCCATTATCCCCAAGCACCCAGCAAACAGGTTAAAAACTAAAAGGTTGGTTCTCCCTAAAGAACTGCATTTCAAAGGGGATTCTGTTGGGACCACTGGGGTCTCAGAGGATGACTTCTACTCCCAGGGGGCTGTAGCTTCTTATAAAATAACATCCCAGGGAAGGCCACTCATTACAACCAGGCAGGTGGCAGCCTGTGCTATCCCGTTCTCCCTCTTCAGAAAAGTTGTTGGGGGCTAATTACACTGATGTCCTTACAGTGAAGAGGACAACGAGCTGCAGATGCCTCAGGGAGGTGTGTGGGACCACAGGCATGTGCATACAGGTGGAGCACGCATGCTTACTCGCAGCCTGAGGACAGAGCTGCTGGAATGATCATGGAGAACTAGCTTGACATTTTAACAGATGCTGCTCCCTTCTCGAGTGTCCAGCTTCTGAATATGCCTTGGTTTTCCAGGCCCAGGTTAGCAGGGCTGGTTCTCAAGAGCAGAGCCCCATCTTAAAGCTCCTCCACAGTTGTGTGTGCATTAGGACATGAGGTTTCCCTTTCAGAAACACAGCTCTAGGAGTGTGTTTTAAACCAGTTACCTAGTGCTGCGTAAGAGGCTGTAGATTTTGATCTCTTCAAAGACTGTATTCATAAAATAAGAAGTTGTGGTGGTTGTGTGGTGTGGAGAGAAAGGCCCAGAACAAGTGAAAAGGGAGATCTGAATTATTTAATCAGTGATGGCAAAGACCCTGGCAGTGACATAAAGCTTCAAACAGTTCCAGTTAGCACGTGAAAAATGATCTCTGCCTACTCCAAAAAGATCTTGGGGAGAAAGAACAAAGCTTAACATTTTTTTCTTATTTTAAAAAAGATTTATTTATTTATTATTTATTTATTCATTCAATTATTATTAATTTATTTATTTGAGACAGAGATAGAAAGAGGCAGACACAGAGACAGTATGGGTCTCACGAGCGCCTCCTGCCCCCGAAAATGAACTCCAGATGCATGTGCCACTTTGTGTATCTGGCTTTATGTGGGTACTGGGGAATTGAATCCAGGCTGTTAGGCTTTGCAAGCCTGTACCTTTAACCACTAAACCATCTCTCCAACTTGATTTTTCTTACTTTTTTGTGTTGGTTGCTTAACTGATGGTTTTATATACAATATTGCATATTGAGTGTTACTACATGTCAGGCATCATTCAAACACAATATAACTTAGCTAAATATTACTTTTAAGCAAATTTTAAACTGATGTATAAATTTTTTTAAAGTGTGCCTATTAATGTGTTGCTGTGCAATGTTTTGGTACATGAATCCATTATGTGATATTCAAACCAAGTCAAATATATCTGTTCCTAGAAACATTTAGCATTCCTTCGTGGTAAAGACTTTCAAAACCCCTCCTCCCAGCCTTTTGAAATGAACAATACATTATACTCACTGACAGTCTGTAAGCTAAATGTTGTTGCTCTCATTTTATGGATAAGGAGAGTAAGACTCAGAGAGATGAAGTTTCTATTCTGTCCAAGGCCTCATAATTAATAAATCAATAACAGTTTTCCTCCATAGCCTGACCCTCACTCTGCTAATCTATATACTGATATTTTCATTTATGATAAGTCCACCATGTACTAAATATTATGGGGATAGTGGTGGTTTGAATCAGATGTCTCCCACAAGCTCATGTGCTCTGAATGTTTGGTCCCCAGCTGGGGGCAGTTTGAGAAGTGGAGCCTTGCTGGAGGAGGTGTGTTTCTAGAAGTGGCTTTGGGGTATTATAGCCCAGCTCTCCCTTGCCAGAGTTAAGCTCACTGTCTTGCTGCTGTTGTCCACTTGCTGTGGCAGAAGTGACACCCAGCCTTTGCTTATGCCACACGTACCCCTGCCACCATGAAACTTCCCCTTAAGACTGTAAGCCAAAATAAAACTTTCCACCCATCAGTTGCTTTTGGCCAGGTGCTTTGTCTCAGCAATGAGATACATTGTGAGGTCAGGGACCATTTCAGTCTTGCACACCTCTACTTTCCCAGGGCCTTGCAGTCCTGAATGCCTGTGTGCACACAAAAAATTAATAGCATAAAGCAAAATTCCATGACATGTATCATTCACACTTCCCTTAATGATTTAGATATGCTTATCAAACAGAAACCGCTCAACCAACATATAACTTAGCTTATTACTCAATTACAGTGGCTACTTGTAACCTCAAAATAGGATGTCCAGACATGTCAAGAGAAAATGGTGCTGTCTTAAATCCTTAAGGTCCTTTGGAAAGATCTTCTATTTCATCTGTTGAAAGTGTGTCCCTCACATTTTAAATCACACTGTGAAAGCTTATGGACCATGGAGCCAGAGCCAAAGAGCAATCCATCTTTATGATTCAGTGATGGGCCATGCGTTATCTTGCATTTGAAGTTATGGATGGGCTGAAGTGTACACATCAATTTGCAGAGCAGTTCATTGAGGCCCTTCCGGGTCATTAATGCAAATAGGGTTTCATGCTTTTTTCCCCAAAAGCCAATTCAAGAGGCAAAAGACAGGCTCTGGCTCCAAGTCACACTTGTCTTTTCCTATAAATATTTAATATATAAAATAAAATCCAAGCCTTCATTTTAAAGGTAAGAAACCGTAAGCCTAGGGCAAAAGTGATGGTCAAAACACTCTGGAATTTTTCTTTGTGGGCACTTCTCAGAAGTGGGAACAGCAAGCCATGAACCTTAGTAACCAAATCAAAGGGAAAAGTGAAGTGTGGGGGGGATAGAAGGGATGAGGTTACTATACAAACCATCAGGTTACTATACAAACACCCAACCAGAAGCAGTTTATGGGAGGAATGTGTTTATTTCAGGCTTACAGAATCCAGGGGAAACACCATTAGTGGCAGAAGAAGCTGGCTTATGTCCTTAGATCACTGCAGAGAGCCACCATCAAAGAGCCAGCAAACACAAACATCCAGAGCTCAACCTGCTCTGAACACACTCCAGTGACACCTCCTCCAGGCTGATGGAGACTCACATTTCAAGCTTAATCAAAAATACCTTGGGTGGGCTGTAGAGATGGCTCAGCAGTTAAGGTGCTTGATTGCAAAGCCTAACAACTCAGGTTCAATTCCCAAGTACCCATGTACATACAGACAGTTGCACAAAGTGGTGCATGTGTCTGGAGTTAGTTTGCAGCAGCAAGAGGCCCTGATGCAGCCAATTCTCCTTCTTCCATCTCTCCTTTAAATAAATAAATAAAAATATTTTTAAAATTAAAATAAAATACCTCAAGCTATGACGGACATACGTTCACATCAAACCACCACAGGGGGAAAATCCCAGGAAAGGACCTGTGAAGATTCCTCTTCTTTGTCAGATTGATTGGATTTGAGAACACCTAGGAGACACAGCTCTGAGGACACCTTGTGAGAGTGTTTCTAGAAAGGTTTAGGAGGGAAGACCTACCTTGAATGTTGGTGGCACCATTCCATGAGCTGGGGCCGTGGAGAGAATGTAAAGGAGACAACACTAATAGCAATATTCATCTCTCTGTACACTAGAGACCTCATGTTCCCACCGCCATGCCTTCCTGCCAAAATGGACTGTTATGTCCTCAAACCATGAGCCAAACTGACTCTTCCTAAAGTTGTTATGTGCCCATGGAAGCTGTATAGGATATTCTGACCAAGTCATTTTACTAATATAAACCTATTTCAATAATTTGACGAAAGACACAGATATGCCACTGAAAATAGATGTGTTAATTTCACAGTGATTTAATGGGGAGAAGATGGGCCCCTGTTATGAAAGAAATAGCATAGTTTTACATACAGATGCAAGCTCTACGCAGATCTGATGTCTTTCACATGCTATGAACTTTCCTTAAGATCTGCATGCTGAGTCGAGTTGATAGCTGGCCACGCGACAGATGCCAAAGGACTTAGAACAAAACAGTAAATATGACTTGTATATAAGTTTTAAAACTACGTTCTGGCCAGGCGTGGTGGCACAGGCCATTAATCCCAGTACTTGGGAGGCAGAGGTAGGAGGATCACGGTGATTAGAGGCCACTGAGACTACATAGTGAATTCCAGGTCAGTCCGGCCTACAGCGAGACCCCACCAAGGTGGGGTATGGGGGGACAACAAAAAACTACATTCTGGTATACTTGGCTATAATAAGCATCTGCCTCCTTGCTTTTGTATGCAACTGGTGAATAGCACAGATTGCAGCCTTAAAGGACAAGGGGACAGAGTTAGTGTGGACAAAGACAGTATATCTGCATCTTCTCCTGGAGGGACTGTGGCATTTTGAATGTATGTCCCTTATTGACTGAGGTGTTTGATTAAAGCTTATCTCCAGCCACCTGGCTGGCAGAGGTGTCCCTGGGAGCAGATCCTGAAGTCCAGCCCTAAGGTATCACTGGGATCTGAATCCCAGCCCAAGGGTATGCAGAGAGGTGTTTGAGCACTGGCTGTGCTTGCTTGTGGTGCTGGCTGTTTGATGGTGTTTCTCTTCTTGGATTTATGAATGGGAGCCAGCTTCTTCCGCCATTTGATGGAATTTCCTCCTGGATCTGTAAGCTTGAAATAAATCCCTTCCTCCCATATACTGTGTCTGGTTTGGAGGTTCATCCCAGCAAGGGGAAGCTAAAAACTACACGGTCCAAAGAGGAAGGGCTAAGAACCCACAATAACCAAAAGAAAAAGGGCCTCTTATCACCTCCTGAGTTTCTGCAGACATAATTGGAAACAAAAATGGAGAGTGGAAAAGATTCTGTTAATAAATTGGTGTAGATACATGGGGGAGCTGAGGTGAGATTGCTTCCCTGTGTAGAAAGGTCTGGAACTTGAAGGAATTAGGACTGCAATTGGAACAGTTGATCTTAAGTATTTTATTTGCATACAACCTCAGGTCAAGTGACCTCTATACCCCTGAGGACTTGTGACTCTAGAATAGTGTTCTCTAGGGAGAATTTAAAGACTTCCTTTGATGAATGTTTAGGGCTAAGAAGAAATGTTGTATTAATCAGAGTTGTCACTTTCTAAATGATGAAAAAATAGAATTTAATTGTTTAGAATAATGAAAAGCTTAAGATGCCCAAAGATGACCACTGGGCCAAAGTAAGAATGCTGACCCTGGCAGGGTGGAGTATCATCCTTCTACTTGGGATTTATGATCAATGTTCTGGCAAGGCAGGGACACTGAAATGCTCTTCTTGGCCCCAAGGGAGAGAGAAAGTCATGGTGTCTACTCTAGAAGGCAGCAATTTCGAAGCATGAACTGTAAACTTGGTGAAACAGAAAAAGAACTATAAGAAAATTCTGGGCTGAAGAGATGGCTGAGTGTTTAAGGCATTTGCCTGCAATGCAGAAGGAGTTCAATTCCCCAGTGCCCATATAAAGCCAGATGCACAAGAGGGTGCATGTGTCTGGAGCTCATTTTCAGTGGCTGGAGGCCCTGGTGCGCCCATTCTCTCTCAGCAGATATTTGGTAAAGCTGCCTATTGGCCCTGAAGTTCACTGTCAAAGGACGAGTCAGGATTGATGCAGCCCGCCATGCGCATCCATGATAAACCTCACTTTACGGCCAGCCACTCCTGCTCAACATCTTCCTGGAACTCTGAAGAGCTGGCACAATTCTTCTTCACTTCAGTTTATTTAGGGACAAGAGTACACTATGATAATCATCACAAATTATGGGATTTTTCTAAGTATTAAATGTTCAGCCTCAGGACGGTTGTTTTCCCTAAAACACTACTTTTTGCAACTGTTTCATTCTTCCCTTAGCCACGCATACTAGAATCAGATGTTATGCCATAATGGCATTGAAATATGCTCTGTCTTACAGTGTTTGCTGTCTTTGCTTTCTCAGATCTTTATTAAATCACTAATCAAGACTGGGTCTTAATTATACTACATGCATACATACCCTTTAATCCTACCAAACCCTCAATCTATGTGTCTATGTAAAAGTTGTGGCTAATGATAACATGTTGTACTTAACAAGATTTATGTTTACACATATAAATTAGGGCTCGGGAGATGGCTCAACTGTCAAAGGTACTTGCTTGTGAAATCTGTGGGCCCTGGTTCAATTCCCCAGATCCCAAATAAAGCCATATGCACAAAGTAGCAATGTGTTTGGAGTTTGTTTGCAGTTGCAAGTTAGTGTGCCCATACATACATATATTCTCTCAAATTAATCAAAATAATTTAAAAATAATATAAATCAATCGTAGACTCCACCTTGATTTCCAGAGATTGAGCCTAGAACTCTGAATTTTACATATCTGCTCCAAGGATTCTGTGCAAATGGCCCCAGACCATACTGTGAGGAACCTCACTCCAATTGTGCCAAGTCAAAGTTCACTAGAAATGTAAGAATTACCTAGAAGTCCTGTTTACAATGTTAACTCCAAAATTTCATACACAGTGGTTCTAATTGAATGGGCCTGGGGTATGTCCCAATGACCCCGACACAGGGGTGATCTGTGGGTGGTCAAATCTGTGAAAGAACATTCGACAATGTGCTCACCAAGAATTTGTCCTTTGTCCCAGTCACTTGAAGATCACCATATCCTGAGTTTGACTATGGAAAATGCCTTCCTTGCCTACAGTTTTTAGATGAAAATTTGGTTACACCAGTGACTCAGATGTGAGATCAGGAGCCCATTGTTTGGGGCACTGTTTTGAGTCTCTGAGGAACCATGATCATGATTACCTTGAATGACAGTTATAAAACCTGAAGAAGATCTGTGTGACATGCCTGGCATATAGAAGCTTATTAACAAGCAATAGCTATCGGAAATAGCCATTACGTATCATGGAACGCTTCTTTCTCATTGTTAGAAAATAACAGGAAGATTTCCACAAATAACATAGCTTTCCAAGGACACATAGCAGAAGCATGTGATAGAAAAGAAAAAAAAAGAAGAAAGAAAATCATCAGATTCTATTTCAGCCAGAGCAAAGATGGTGTGGTGGATTGGCATGATTCCTGAGAAGCTAGAGACAAGCACAGGACTTCTGGAAAATTCTAGAACATTCCAACAACATCTCTGTGGGGGCTGAAAAACAGGCATGCTCAGAAAGGAAGGGTTCTACAAAGTGTCTATCCAGGTAAAAAGTCCTTTCCTGTTATGGTCATGCCAGAAATGGCTGGCAGAAACTTCTGTTAACACCATGGCAGAGACCAGTAGGCCTCCCATGAGGACAGCAAACTTCCTCTGAAAGGAAGGGCCATTGGCAAGATGCACCTAGAATCAAGGCCTTTGAACTGAATAGAGTGACTACAGGGAAGCAGCAGTGAGCGGCCACACCGCAGCTGGCTTCATAGCACAATTCCTGACTCTGTTCAGTTACATGAACATAAGTGGAGCCAAGTTCAAGACCTCTACCAAGCTCTCTGAGGGAAGATGGATCTGACAGATGCCTGCCCTGGAAGGGCTTACTGTTTATGGAGCCTTTTTCTTTCTATCTCCCTGTGTCCCTCTCCTGCCATATACAATCCACTCACCTTTTACTCTTTGCTTAAAGTGAACGCTTTGATGAAAAAATTCCTCTGCCCAATGACATCATTGTTAGAGGCATGGATTTCAGGAAGGACCTTCATTCAGCTTCTTCTGGTTGAACTGCAGAACACAAACCTTATGCAGACTTATTTATGACCCACAAGTAGACACCTGTTTAGTAAGATTCCACTGCCATTGATTTAACCTCTTTAAGGAAGGCTTAAATTGTGAGGTCTTTGTTGTAGCCTGTATTTGCCTCTCTTTGAAAAAAATATTTATTTATTTGAGAGAAAGTGAGAGGAGAGAGAGACAGAGAGATGAGAGAGAGAGAGAGAGAGAGAGAGAGAGAGGAGAGAGGAGAGACTGAAGTGGTTAGAGCCTCCTGCCACTGCAACTCCAGATGCATGTACCACTCTGTGCATCTGGCTTTAAGTGGGGAATCGATCCCAGGCCATCAGGCTTTGCAAGCAAACACCTTTTACAACTGAGCCATTTCTTCAGCCCTGGTGCCTCTTTTCATAAGTGCCCTAGAGGGCTTGAGAAGATTCGTGGAGTCTCTGGGCAAGTAGGTACTATGAAATCTCCCTTGCCTGATCTATAAAATGGAGATAACTTGAGCTTTTCTATCTTACTAGGTTACTATATAATCAGAAGATATTTGACATGAAAGATCTCTGTAGGTGACAAAGTACAGTGCCAACTGAGAATACAAGTGTCCTTCCTCCCTCTATACCAACCCCTAGTCTTTCTTTCCTTCGGGCCTCTCTGCCTGTACTTCTTAATCAGCAGATGGGTATATACACACCCCCAAGCATCTGTCAGAATCCAGATTTGAAGCATGCAGTCAAAGCCTCTCCTCTTCCTCCTGCCCTGGATTTTCAATTTGTAGTGATAGATGCTGGACCACAGAGAAGCTGAGCTTAACCATACAAGGCTGGTGTCAAGACACCACGAAGAACAGCCAAGAAAAGTGGCCACGGGCAGCAAAAATAATTAAAATAAAAACAGAAGTGTGGTAATTGTTAGAAAAAGAGGGAAATGAAACAAGAGAGAAGGCTTAGCTCAACAGCAGAGACGGGCTTTATTTGGGAAAGTCTGAGAAGGGCCCTAACCAGGCAGGTCAGAAGCTACTTCCCTTTCCTATGAGGGGATACTTATGAGAACATTAGAATTCTTTGGTTGCAGGAAAGTCCACCTTGCCTCAGCGCTTGGTCCACTTCAGGAGAGTGATAATCAGACAGGTTGTTTGGGCCATTCTAGGAAAGTGATAACAGGGCAGGGGGGTCACTCTTGGGAAACCGAGATTACAATGAAAGGCAGAGTCCAAAAATGGAGACATTCTGGTTTTTACATAATGACTTTTGGGGGTGTAAGCCACCTTTGTCAGCACTGAAACTTTATCTAAAAAAAGTCCTATTCAGTAAGGAAGCCCAGGCATAGGTAAGGGGTAATGTGATCATGAGGAGAGAGGTGAGTGGGAATTGTCCAGAAATCACAGGCGAGGCCGGCAGCAATGATTCGGGCTTGTTGAGAGGAGAGAGAGGTGAGGGATAAAGAACGGTCACATTGTTTTGAGACTTGGAATGATGTCAGAATTGACTGTCATGTATGTGTGCACACATCTTGGCACAGCAAGGGCAGATTAATAGGAGGCCAAGAAAACAAAATGCCAAGCTGGGGGATTTCCTCCTTGTCCCAAGAGTTACAGGGAACAATAAAGGATTTTAACTAATGAAACTAATAGTAGAACAGCTGAAGTCATAGCATAAGAACAAACTCAAGATATAAATAGATAATTCACAAAAGAGCTAATTAGACATAACAGATATATGAAAATATACTTGATTTCATAAAATTTAAATGTCAACATGGATGTGTAAGGCATCCTGTCTCACGCATTAAAGAGCACTATGGTGGTTTTTTTTTCTGGAAAGCAAGTGGGCAAGGTATGTTTTTAAAAAGAACCTAAAAATACTCAAAATAAGCCAACATTTATATTTCTAGCAATAGATCCAAGAAATAATGAGAATTGGGGAATATATGTTTATAGTTGTCACTTAGTATTAAAGTTTTTTTTTCCTTAAATGGATCCAACCAGCCAGGACTGATGGAATATACCTATAATCTCAGCCATTTGGGTGATTGAGAAGCAGAGACACATTGTGGGACAAGGTCAGAACCAAGAAGTAGGTACCGGAAGGAGGATAAGTTAAACATAGTGATGGGAGAAGAAATGCAGGAGAGAAGACCAGTAAAAAATGATGAAGAAGAGGAGAGAGGTCACCTGTGAGAGGTGAGGAGGGACAGGATTGAGGATGAAATACAGCCACCGGAGTCAGCAGAGACAGGTCCACAGGCAAGTGGGAGGTGGGGAGGCTACAGAACGCAGAGGACAGCACTATCTGCTTCCCAAACACACTTCCCTTCAGGGAAGTTGAAAGGACATCAGGTCACTAAAGGGAGTGTGCCACCAAGAGAGCATTGGTTGGTGGGGAGGAAACCTGAGGGAGTTGGTAGATGGAAGGGAAGAGGGGAGGTTGAAGATGAGGCCTCAGAGGGGAGATGATAGGGCCAGAAGGCACCAAGAAGGAGGACCCAGATACAAGGGTAATCTTAAACCAAAGAAGACATTTTTTCCAGTCAAAACAGTAGAGAAAAGTAAGGAAGAAAGGAGAGAAGTGGGGGCTGGAGAGATGGCTCTTCAGTTAAGGCACTTGCCTCCAGTGTGTGCCTAAGGCCCCTGGTTCAATTCCCCAGGACCCACATAAGCCAGACCCACAAGGTGGTGGCCCTTGTGTTCTCTCTCTCTCTCTCTCTCTCTCTCTCTCTCTCTCTCTCTCTCTGTATCTATCTGCTTGAAAAATGAATAAATAAAATATTTTTTAAAAAAGGAGAGAAGTGGGACAGGAAGGGAGGGGAGGAGTCTTTAGAGAGCTTGCTTAAGACTCACATAGTCTCAAAAATTGGAGTGATGGTTCAATTTTGTTGTCAACTTGACCTGTTCAGTAATCCACAGTAATCTTGGGTGGGTCTCTGAGGTTGCTTACAAGAAGATAAGAAGTAATAACTAAGGAAGGAGGGCCCTCCTTCAGAGTAAGCCCTTTCTCCAGAGTGGGCGGACCTCTCAGTAGGGGGCTGGATGTAAGGAAGCTCAAGGAGAAGGGAATCTCTTCCTCTCCCCCCTCCACCTCCCCTCCCAATGCCTACTTGTGCTGGTTTGTGTGTGCTGTTGGTGATGGCTTTTTTTTTTCTCTCTTTCTGCTTGGACCTGTGAAAGGGGGCCAGCCTCTTTCGCCATTATGGAACTTCCTCTGGATCTGTAGCTTCAATGAATCCCTTCCTCCCCTCACTGTGCCTAGTTTGGAGGTTCATCCCAGTGGTGTGTGGCTGACTAGGACACCTGGTAATACAGGGTTTCTGAGTCAGAAAAGTGGAAGGCCTTTTGATGGACTTAAAAACTTCACTAAACAACAATACCTCTTGTTTCTTTCTTTGGTGACACATTTTGATCTCATACATTTTCTTCTGACTTAAAATAATTACACTAGGTAGAGGATTTAATTCATCCTTAGAGTATCCCATCTGGCATATGAAATAGTTAATCAACATATATTCATGTTACTTTGAGCTTCCTTAAGTTTTGCTGTACATTGCTAGGATGAACTTCTGAACAGACACAGTTTATGGGAGGAACAGGACTTATTTCAGGCTTACAGATCCAGGGTAATTTCCATAATGGCAGAAGAAGCTGGCTCCTTTTCACAGATCCAAGCAGAGAGAGAAAACCACCACCAGCCAGCCAGTACCACAAATAAGCAAGCACGAACGGATAACCAAACAGCAAGGAACTCTCAATTGCTCTGTATACCCTTGGGCTAGAAAATAAGATCCAATCCCAATGACACCGTCTCCAGTTTGTATATAAACATCTGAGTCTACCCAGGAGGCATACATTCAAACTACCACAAGGCTGAATTTATTTAATACATAATTCTTTGTCTACCTTACTTTCATATTTTGTTATAATACTTGAAAATTTAAAAAATCATTTATCTCAACTATAATTCATTGAAATTAAATCATAATGAAGGGAGAAGTAGCTATATGGAATAGAGTCACAATATCCAGAGACCCTCTGGCTTATAGTTTCTTATTTGTGCCTAAACAAATTTGTGCCTTAAAAGGGATTATAATCTTCTGGAAATTTCCAGGAAAAAAATAAATGCAATGAAAATGTTACCAACCACCTATAATAACAAGATTCATCCTAACAGTGAGCTGTCTTCTTATGTAATGTTAAAACAGATCTCCAGTAAGTCTTTCTTACTAAAAGGTTCTGCTTTCAGTGGAGTGGTGGCAGAGGTACTAGTCACATAGAGAACAAAGGGAGGCCTTGAAGAGGTCAGATCCTGTCTCCATTATACCTGGAAAACACACACACACACACACACACACACACACACACACACACACACACTATTTCCTTTACTCACAATGCAAACTCTCTCTCTATTTTTTTTTTTTTACAACTTCTGAATTCTGCTCAAGGGAACTTTGTGGTAAAAGCTCTGTGCTACTTGTATCTTTCCATTATGTTTCAAGGGCTTCATCCTGAACTTGCTTGTCTCTGCAGGACTGGCCTTCCTTACTGCATTGGGCACCCAGTGGGGCATCCAATTTTACAAGAAAGGATTTCAGTGTAAGAGATTTTCTGCAGATACTGACGGGCTCAGCATGGCCTCTGCCAAGTCTGAGAGATGAAAAGAGGCACTCACTTCAGAGGGAATAAGGCAGAGAGGCTACTCAGGGAGAAATCAGACTGCAGCTTCCAGGCTCTGGTATGGGGAGGAGGACTTAGACAGCAATGCCTCTCCTGCCTCTCCCAGAGATGCCAAAGTGCCAACAGACCCATAGTTAGGGTCCCTACTGAGTTGAGAGCCCATGGAAAGTCCACACAGACATAATCAACTACAATGAAAGGGTCATGGAAAAGGGTTCAGACTAGGATTTTTCCAAAAGCAGAGGCGTAGAACATATATTAGTTTCTTCATATTTCTTTTTTGTTGTTTTTTCATATTTCTTAAAAGACAAAATAAAATTATTTTTAAAATATTTTAATTTGCAAGCAGAGAGAGACAGAGAGACAGCCTCACACACACACACACACACACACACACACACACACACACACACAGAGAGAGAGGGGGGGGAGAGGGAGAGAGAGAGAGAATGGGCACACCAGGGCCTTCAGCCACTGCAAACTCCAGACGCATATACCACTTTGTGCAACTGACTTTACATAGGTACTAGGGGAATTGAACCTGGGTCATTAGGCTTTTCAGGCAAGCGCCTTAGCTGCTGAAGCATCTCTCTAGCCCCAAAATGAAATTCTAGTCTGTCTATGCATTCTAAAATATTTGCCACTGTGGGAAAATCACTCTGGTGGAAGTAATTAGAAAAGTGTCCAATACTTGAAATGGATAAAGAAATCCTATTTTTACTAAACTAGAAAACGATCTGACATATTTTCAGGTTAATACTTTCATGTGTGTGGATGTGTGTGCATGTATAGGTGTGTATATGTATGTGTGTATATGTGTGTGCATGTATATGTGTTTGTAGTGTGTGTGTGTGCACGTATGTGTGTGCATGAATGTGTGTGTATGCTGTATGTGCAGATGTGCCAGCAGGCAGGCAGAGGCCAAGGGACAGCATCAGATGTCTTTCCTCAACCACTCATCCACATATTTCCTTGAGATGGAGTCTTTCTCTGAATGCGAGGCTGCAGTTTTCACAAGGGGCATAGTTTTCCAGTCTCTGCTCTCCAGAAGGCTGGGATTGCAGATGTGTGAGACCATGTCCAGCTGTGGACATGGGTCCTAGAGAATCACACTGGATAGATCTGGGTCCTCTAAGGCTCTCAGGCTTGTCACAAGCAAGCACCTTGACTCACTGAGCCACCCCACCGGCCCATAAAGAATAAATTTTAATATTCTTTGAAAAAATTCACTGGAATATTATTTTTGAAGCCCAGAAAAGGTTATGGAGAAGATTGCAGGAAAAAGAACAAATAGTCTGAGGTGAGAACTTCAGTAGAATAGGAACAAAGGGAGTGAAAATGGAAGTGGGACACTTTGAAACAAATTCCACCTGCTTAATATTTCACCAAAGGTCCCACTTGCTGTGAGCTGTAGCGAAGTCCTGAAGGTCCATCACACACCAGAAGGGATTCATTAATTTATGTAAATTGCATTACAAAGGCTATTCTATTTCTCACTGATAGAGTGCCTGACATTAATATTGTGGTGTCTAAAATGTAATTATCTTCTCAGCAGCTTGGAAGGGAATAAAGACACTAAAAATAAATACTTCATAAAAATACTTTTCTCTCAATACTATGCCTTGGCAACCCATTCAAAGTCATACATATGATTGATTCTATGTGAGTTTCATAGAGGTCAGTAGTAACATGTGAATATTTAGTTAATTATTATAATGCGTTAGGACTGTGGGAACAGTAATAAGGGGCAATATGAAGCAAACCCAGGTAGGCTTAGGGTCATTGGAGTTATTGAAGCTAACTTTCTCTATGTATGAAGAAAGTTATTTTTTCACAATGTAGTATTGTGGAATACTCATGCAGATCCAATCATTTTTTTTTTTAGATTTTGGTAAACTTTCATATTCTCATAAGCCAAGAGATTCTCTCTCACTTTGGTAAGTACTATACAAACTATTTGCAGTTGGAGACTGTACCAGTTATATTCCCATGGGTGAGAATACCTGACCAGAAGCAAGTTAGGGAAGGAAAGGGTTTATTTTTAGAAAGTTTATCCTGGTGGGGAAAACACTGCAGGAGCAGACAGTGGGTGTCATGTCGTTACATCAGCAGGGAGGAAGGAGAGAGAGAGAGAGAGAGAGAGAGAGAGAGAGAGAGAGAGAGAGAGAGAGAGAGAGAGCATGGCCAGGAGAATTGGGTTGTAACATCTTAAGGGCTGTCTCCAGGGACACACTTCCTCCAGCAAGGCTCCACCTCCTGAAGTTTCTACAACTTTTCCAAACAGTCTCATCATCTGGAGATTAAGTCATAAAATGCATGAGTCTATAGGGGACATTTTATATTCAGACACTACACAAACCCTTGCCTTCAAAAGCTACCTGACTTCAAAAACTGGAAACAAATCAACCTCAGGATAGTGTTGCTATGGATAGTGGTTTCTCAGTGCTGTAGCCTCAGTGATGTAAGAAAACCAGCAATGGTTTCTCTCATGAAGTACACAGGACAGAGAACTCAGTATGGGGTTGCTCTTGGCAGAGGTGGTTGATGTAAGGCAACAGTAATAACACTAATAATGACGTTACTATTTTCTTGTTCTGTACCAAAGAGTGTTTGCATGATTGTCTCATTCAATATCACAGCACAGCTAAAGGGTAGGTGTTATTCCTCTTAAATAGACGAGAAAAGGTGAGTCTCAGAGAAGTAGTGTGGCGCTTACTCTGTGAATTCATGACTATAACAGGAAACATTTTTGAGGACTCTAAGCAATGTCTCCAAATGCCAAAGCAAAGTTACCCGACCAAGACAGACATGTATGACAAACCTGTCACTTGACTGAAGGAGCTCTAAATTGAGCTTGCTATTTTATGTTGCCAAGCATCTGAATTTATTATCTATCCTTGGGTATCGTCAGGGATCCTGAGACAATGGCATCATATTCAGAAGGCCAGCGTGTCTTTGAATTAAAGAGTCCATAAACCCCTTATAGAAGGATTTTTAGCATGAACTTGTTATTTTTATTTTAAGGTTATTTAAATATTCATGATTGTAGAACTTGGAATAAATGTTGTATTTTTAAAGCTCTTATAAAATTATAGAACGAAAACAGATGTTCGAATTAGACACACATTACAAAACCAGTGCTGTTCAAATTAGCAGCAGCTCACAGCATGAACTGAGTTCTGGCTTTTTATGTAAGACTGTTTAAGTGTGGCTTGCCACTACCACCCTGTCATGAGAATAGCTTTCCTTTTTCTTGCATGAAAACTCAAGTTACAGAAGCATTTCTTCCTCTCCTACCTCCCTTCTTCCAAATTAAATTCTATGATGTAATTTTTCCTCCTAAAAGAAAAGTAGTATCATACATATTATCTGGCAATCCAGACCAAAATTTTCAAATGATTTGATTTCTCTTGGCCTAATTACTCTCACCTATAAAACGTTTTGTAGTTACCTTCTTGTTGTTGGGATAAAGCACCTGACCAAAGAAGCTGATGGGAGAAAATTATTGTTATTATTATTATTTTTTGGTTTGCAGTCTAGAGGGAAAGCTCAAGACAGCATGGGAAAAATGGTGAAGCAGAGTCTGGATATCACCTTCTTGCCAATATCAGGAAGAAAACAGAAGCAGGACAGTGAACCAAACTCTGGTAACACACCTCCTACAGCAAGGCTCCATCTCCCAAACTGCCATCAGCTGGGAACGAAGAATTCACAACATATGAGTTTATGATTAAAGCCACCAGAGGAAGTAAGTGCATGGGACATTTTATCATTAGGTTTTGTAGATATGGATTGAGTGAGTAAATAAATGTACAATTTCTTAAAATTAATGTGTGCTACCCAGTAAATGCTTAGTGATTATTGTATTTATAAAAAATAATTACCAAGAAAAATATACACAGTAACTAAAAGCTCCATTGGTTTCCAGGTGATAAGTTATGACCTAGAATCTTACAATCTACAAAAAGTAGACTAAGGTACATGTTGTATGTTCATTGTTAGTCCTATGTCTAGGAAAACTGGTCATTTTTAAAAGATACTAAAATAAGTCCATAGGTAAGATAAAATGAAATCATTAAAATGTTGAATTCAAAAGTAAGCCAAAGGGAAAAAAGGAATAAAATTAGATGTAATAGAAAATTATGAAAAACCTAGCAGACTTTAATCCAACTCTACTAAACATTACTTTTACAGCAATGACCTAAACAATATTCATGCCCTATACAAGAAATCCCTTTCAAATGAAAATCCATATACAGGGTTGTTTTAGTTAACCTCTATTATTGAAGCAAAATATCTGTCAAGAATCAGTTTAAGGGAGGAATGGTCTATTTCAGCCTGTAGTTCCAAGTTCCAGTCCCTCATGGCAGGGAAGGCATGGTGGCAGAAGCTTGAGGGAGCTGGTCACATTCAGCCCACAGTGAGGAAGCAGAGTGATGAGTGCTGGTTCTCAGCCAACTTTCTCCTTTTTCTAGAGTCCAAGAACTCAGCCCATGGTGTGATGCATGCTGCCCACAGTTAAGTTAGCTCTTCCCACCAAACCTAATAAAATAATCCCCCACGGGGTTGTTTTAAAAAGGCTAACATAATTTACATCATCCCTCACAGGTGATTCTAGGTCCTGTTAAATTGAC
This sequence comes from Zapus hudsonius, assembly GCA_004024765.1. Taxonomy (NCBI): domain Eukaryota; kingdom Metazoa; phylum Chordata; class Mammalia; order Rodentia; family Dipodidae; genus Zapus; species Zapus hudsonius. Next base: position 61,387 of record PVHP010001073.1, read on the forward strand.
CATCAATATAAACCATCACAGGGTTGAAATTCAAAGAATAGGAAAAATAAAAAAAAAGCTTAACACACAAGCACCAAGAAAGAAAGAGAAAAGAAAGAAAAAAAAGAAAAGAAAGAGGGAGGGAAGGAAGGAAAGGAGGGAGGGAGGGAAAAGAAAAACCCCTGTGGGGTGGCCACATGATGTTTTCATTATAGAAACTCTGCATAGCACTTCATACAACAATCACATCTCCGTCTAAATAAATGTCTTTATTTCTTTAATTCACAGATCTCTGAGAAATGAGGAAATAAAATGAAATAGATCTTATTTTACCTCTTGCCTTATATCTTCATAGCTGCTAAATCTATTAAATCTTTTTATTTTATTTGAAAGTATATGTTATGACATTTATTTCCTTAGACTAATTTTTTTAAATGACATAAGTGATTAAGAATGCCAGGCTGAAAACTGCACACAAATTCTAAGAGGCTACGAAGAAGTCTGAGTGCCGGGCGTGGTGGCACACACCTTTAATCCCAGCAGAGGTAGGAGGATCACCATGAGTTCAAGGCTCCCCTGAGACTAAGTAGTGAATTCCAGGTCAGCCTAGACTAGAGTGAGACCCTACCTCAAAAAAACAAACAAACAAAAAAAAGATTCCATTTAACTGGAAGAAGAAACTAAAATGGGATCCCATTTTTTTCAGAATTAATCAGCAAAAGCAAGGCCTTAATTTTAAAAAAAATCAAATAAAAAGAAATAAAATTCAATAAGAATAAAATTGATTTTAAACTAAGATTTTAGCAGCCAAAGGGATAGCAAAGATCTATTGTCATTTGAGAAAAAAATCCAGAAGTACGAAAGAAAGAAAGAAAGAAAGAAAGAAAGAAAGAAAGAAAGAAAGAAAGAAAGAAAGAAAGAAAGAAAGAAAGAAAGAAAGTAAATCTGCTTTGGAAAGTTGTAACATCTTGTCTGACAATGAAAATCTGGGCCATAGTTCTTTCTTGTGGGAGGAAATGTGAATTCCAACACTAGCGTTTAAACAGAGTAGGAGTCGATGAAAGGAAATATTTATCAACATTTAGTTAACACCGTTGGTTTTAAAACACAAAGATGTCCAAGTTGTTTCAACAAGAACAGATGAAGGACACTTGGCTGGAAGGAAATAGCAGATTTCAATAATTGAGAATGTCTTCTTTGCTGTAGGCCTCAGCGTTTGCATCTATACAATGGGACTAATCCCCCTTAGGATGTTTGTTGAACCATAAAGATTCTACAGGGTTGGCCTTCCAAACAACCATGCATGCCTATGTTTAGGCACCTTAATAATATGCCTACAGTGAATGAGACAGGTAGATATGGTGTTTCCCATAACTTGGAGAATCCAATTCTCCCTAGCACTGAACATTTCATAACCAATAGAGCACATTCATTCATTCATTCATTCATTCCATCAGTTGGTCAACACATATCCATGGACAAGCCACTTAAAACACTGTTCTAGTCTCTGTTGACCAAGAGTAACAGAGTTGGTATCCTCTCACAAGCCTCCATTCTGTTGGTGAACACAGCCAGCAAACAACTAATATACTAGATCTTATGCAGTGGTGAGGATGCAACATCGCCAAGGTGAAGAAGAGAGGCTGGATAAAGAGGCAGCCATTTCAGGTTGGGTGGTAAGAAGGCCCTCTCTCTTAGAAGCTGGTTCAAAGAAGCCAACCTCCCAGAAAAATCTAGGGAGGGTGGACACAGTGTGCCCTGAAGCATGACCGAAAAGGGAGTTAACACACAGAAATGTAGACAACAGATCAAATCACATAGGGCCTTCTAGACCATGATAGTGTGTTGGAGTTTCTTATAAAGGCAAAAACTAGGGAGCCAACGAATGGCTTTTTGCATAGAGGACCATGACCCAATTTGCATTTTGGTTGCTGAGACTGGATTATAGGAGAGCCAATGTGCATGCAAAACCACCTGTCAGAAAGCAGCACGGTGGGCTGGGGATGGAGCTCCGTTGGCAGAGTGCTTGCTTAGCAAGCCCCTGGGTTAGATCCCCAAAAGTGCATAAATGTAATGTGATGGTGCACACCTATAATGCCAGCACTTAGGCAGGAAGGGGAGAAGTTCAAGGTTATCTTGAGTTATCTAGCAATAGATACATGAGACCCTATCTTTGAAAAAGTAAAGAAAGAGACTGTAGAAATGGATCACTGGTTAAAGGCACCTGCTTGCAAAACCTGATGGCCTGGGTTTTATTCCGCAGTACCCACGTAATGCCAGATGTACAAAGTGGTGCATGCATCTGAAGTTCGTTTGTAGAGGCAGGAGGTCCTGGCATGCCTATAATCCTCTCTCTCTCTCCCTCTCAATAAATATTCAAAAATAAATAAATAAGAATAATTTCAGGGTTAGAGAGAAGGTGATGAGAGAAAGACTACTGGAGAAGAGTTAAGAAGTAGAGTTTGGGGGAAATCATTAGGATTTGCTGATAGTGTGAGAAAGGAGAGAGACCCCAAAGACTGTTTGTGACTTCATAACTGAGTTGGTTGATGGTATAGTTTTCTAAAACAGACAAGACTTTTTGAGGAGAAAACCCCAGAGTTCTGCCTGGCCAGGTAAGGTGCAAATACTGTATTAGACATCAAGGGATGCAGCACCTTGGTACAGCAGAGCTGAGTCACATTAGCTGAGATGCCCAGGACAGGATCTGTACACCACGTGGCCACAGTCTGCTGGGTTGTCCTGATTTCTACCATCCTACAGGCAGGCCTGCTGTTCGGATTTTGCTGGGACTGCATAACACATTTGTGCTTCCTTTCAGTAAATTGCTATTTCTGCATAAGCTAGATTTTCAGCCTGTGTTATTCTCCACCCAGAAAGACCTTAACAAATCCTTAGTGCTCGACAAGGTCACTTCTTAGGTTGTTTCTGCAACTAAGAAGCTATTTTTATCACTACCCATGGTCTCTGCTGAAGCCCAGGGATCTGGGGGGAGCTCAGAAGGCTGTGGCTATGCTGAGAACCATGGTCAGGCTGTAGGCAGCACCGGGGTAAAGTACTCAGGCAAGAAACAACCTTAAAAGGCTCTATTCGGCTTGTCTGCCATGAAATCTTCCCTAGCCCATGGGGTAGCTGCCATTCTTACTTCTGTCATTACATTTCCATCCCAGAACTCTATGTAAGTAGAAAATAGGTCTAGAGCCTGTCTTTTACTCTGCATTATAAATCTGAGAGTGTAGTGTCTTATTGCATGAATACACCTAAACTCACTCACTGGTCCTCTCTTTACAGGGGACATTTGGGTATTTCCCATGTCTGTCCTGTTTTGAATAGGTTGCTATAAACATTCTTGTGCATTCCTTATGTGAAGGCGCAGGCATTCATTTACCTCACCAATTAGAATTACTGGATCATAGGGCAGACATATAATTAGTTCTGGAAGGCACTGTGAACAGTTTTCCAAAGTGGTTGTAATAATCTGCCCTCTTGCTGGCAGTGTATGAGAGTACCAATTGTTCCCTATTCCTGCCAACCCTTGGCACTGGCTGTCTTTGTGCTTTTAGCCACATTTGGCTATGTAACGGTGTCTCAGTATGATTTTACTTTGTAGTTCCCTGATGGCTATTTTTTTTACTTGGTGATGTTTATTTATAAAATATCTGTTCATGTATTTTGTTCATTTTAAAATTAAGTTGTTTTTTTATTCATTATAATTTCTTGGTACATTCTAGAAATGTCTCTGTCAGACATGAAATGTGAACATATTTTCTTATTCTGATGTCTTCCTTTTCATTCTAGGTGATACCTTTTTTCTGTTGTTGTTGTTGTTGTTTATTTGTGTTTTGAGGCAGGGTCTTGCTCTAGGTCAGGCTGACATGGAATTCACTATGTAGTCTCAGGGAGGCCTCAAACTGATGGCAGTCCTCCTACCTCTGCCTCCTGAATGTTGGGAATCAAGATTTGTACCACCACACCCAGCTGGGTGTTACCTTTTTGATGAATAGGAGTTCTTTATTTTTAGTAAAGTCCAGTTTCCATCTTTCTGTTATGTTTAGTGTTTTTTCTTGCCTTCGGTAAGAAATATTGACCTAATCCAAACATGGCATCTTTAAACTCTGGAAACCCAAGCCATCAAGACATCTGTTGATCTGACAGGCCTGAGAGATGTTGACAGTTTATTATTCATTTATTCTTTTAGGCTCAGGAAAAGACGAGAGTGAGATGTCAGAAAAGAGGCAACTGAATGATACCAAAGCAGGTGGAAACTTTTGGGACATTCTGGAGGTAAGGACAGTAATCGAAGATTTGTCATAGTGAGGGGAGGGAGGACAGTAATCGAGGATCTGTCATTAGAACTGTCACAGGGCTGTTTTCCTGAGAGAAAATAACAGAGCAAATACCAGACAAGTCAGACCTCCATGAAGCTTTGCATCAATAGGCCCTTCCCCCATACACCTTAGAGGAAGGCTGAGCAATTGCTACAATTTCCTGACTGGGTTGAGAATAGGCTCTGAAAAAAACACCTCATGATTAATAGGGGTGCAAACAACCTTGTGTCTTTCTTAGAATGAGGTGGACTTTGGATAGAGTGGGATGTCTCCAGCAATTGCCCTGCATATCTAAAGAGCACCATGTGAGATTTTTCTTGGTACCCCTCCCCAACCCCACTCTGTCATTCAATCTAATTACTGTTGCAGGATCCATTTCTATGTAGACATTGATTGGTTTCTTGCAGGCAGCAACCTAAGGGGCTCACTTCAGTGATGGTCTCATTCCCTGCCAAACTTCTCTAGTGATCCAGAGGCACATATCCTAAGAACTCGCTTGTTTCTCCTGAAGGGAAGGAGAGCGAGTTTATGACCTTAGACCTACGGTGGATTGAAGCCAATGGATAAATGCTCTTCCTTTTCTTTCCCGGGAGAGAAAGTCACATACTACATTACACACAGGGTCTAATACTTGTCATGGAACCCAGCAACTACTGCCATAATGAGGGATCTGCTCAATTACCTTATTTAGTGAGGGATCTGCTCAATTACCTGATTTATTCCAGTGTAGCAGTTACATTCTCATTGCTGAGACAAAACCCCTGACCAGAAGCAGCTGATGGGAGGAAAGGTTTATTTCAGCTTACAGTTTTGGTGGGATGGGCAAGGCAGACCAGACAGCTGGTATGTCACATCTTGTCACACTGTCACATATCAGGAGGAAGCAACAGTAAGAGTAAGATAATCAGCTGACACCCAGCAGAGCTGAAGGTATATTGTGAAGGTCCACCCCCACTGACATGCCTCTTCCTGCAAGGCTCTACCTCTCAAAGGCTCCACCAGGTCAGGATTGAGTAGGAGGCTTAATCACAAACACATAAAGCAATGGGAGACATTTCACATTCAAACCAACCCAACTGTTAACTCCCTCCTTTCCTGACCCATACTTGGGTCCCACCCCTGCTTCTTGGTTCCCAGCCACCACTCTGGTATCTACATTTAGCTTTTGTCGTAGGTTCTGTTGGCTGGGGAGTCCAGCCTAAGACAGCAGTGACTAAGACTTCTGCTTAATTGACGCTGCTCCATCTGATTTCAAATGTGGGTCAGTTGTACGCTTCCATAGACTGGTGTCTTCGAGTGGGAAGGAACCCTTACAAATTAAATCCACCCAATCAGTTACACAAGGCAGCCATGTGGGTAATTCATTGAAAAATCAATGTGGTTCTCTGTTAACCATAGAGCTGAAAATATTTCTCCTTAGACAGTTTCTGGAAAGGGTCCAAGACCAGGATCAGACTTAAAGGAGGATCCTGAGCTCATCATAGCAGTGAACCCAGTAAAACTAATTCAGTGTATGAGAGCCATGCTAAGAAGCTGACCCGCCCCAGACATGTGTGCAAGTCAATGGCTCACACATTCAGCACATCATCCTATTCTCAGTTGGAAAACATTTAGGCCACAATCTCCACTTAGGATGGCTGGCCCTATTCTTGGTGGGCAGAAGTGCTCGGTCAAGGCTGCCGAGGTGGTCAAGAAGGAGCCTTTAAGCAGCATCGCCAAAGGCAGGAAAGAAAGAGTGCAGAGGTTGTACACTGAGGAGCTGTTGTGTGTAAACAGAGACCTGGTGACCAGCAGCAGCACGGCAGTGGGTGGTGACATCCGAGGAGGCTAGTTTCCATAATGAGAGCTGTCAACAGGCAACACCCCCAAGTTCACCTGCTCCCTGGCTTGTCTGGTACATTTCTTTTCCAGCAACTCTGTGACCATGCCTGTGACTAAGAGAGAAGACAAACCTGTGCTTCTGGAACAGTGGCTATCCCATAATGCCCTCAGAGCTCCTACAACCCCCAGAGAGCTTCACTTTATAGCCACTCTGAATCAATGCAAACGCTGCAGTTATTTTCTTCCCAGCACCAGAGGTTACTTCTAAGGGCTCTGAGGCACCAGAAAAAAAGGGCAGAGTGAGGACAAACAGAGATGACGAAGAGGATGGCGGTGGTGACATTTACATAGCATTTCGAAAGTCAGCTCTCTTTATTCATATAGCTCACCGGTATCCCGTTTTATCTTTACCGACCGCTCTCACATTCCCTGCGTGCCGGTTGACGTGGCAGTGTTCTCACCAGAGTGTGAACTCTATTTTTGAATTCTTAGGCACTCAGAATTCATCAGCTTAAAGCACTCGGGTCTGTCTCTGTTTCATGCACAGGAAAGACTGTGGGGCTGGAATCCGTCAGAGCATGATTACAAAGTGTGTGCAGCTTGTCTCGTGTGAAACAGAGAGGATCCACCCACACAGTGGAGGACCTGTTTTAGTTTTATTTTTATTGATTTGTTTAATATCTGTAATCTCTGAGTTGACCTAAACCTCTTCCCTCTAGTCTTGGCAGATAAAGAACTACTCTTTTAAAATTTTATTTATTTATTTATTTTTAACTTTAAAAATATTTTTTATTTGAGAGAGAGGAAGAGGCAAGTGAGAGAGAGGGACAAGGAGAGAGAGAATGAGCACACCAGAGCCTCTAGCCACTGCAAATGAACTCCAAATGCATGCACCACTTCTTGCATCTGGCTTTACATAGATACTGCAGATTCAAACCCCAGTCTATAGGCTTTGCAAGTAAGTGCATTTAACCACTAAGCCATCAATCCAGCCCTCTGTATGCATATTTATATGCCTATGGATGCATGGATGTGATGTGTGTGTGTGTGTGTGTGTGTGTGTGTGTGTGTGTGTGTAGACCATAGATGGACGTTGGATGTCTTCCTCATTGCTCTTCACTTCAGTTAGTAGAGGCAGGCACTCTCGCTTGAACTCAAAGCACACTGATTTGTCTAGTCTGCGTGTCTTTATCTGGGGTTACAGACGTGCTAACGTGCTCACCCAGCATTTATGTGGGTGCTGGGGATTCAAACTCCAATCCTCATGTTTCATTGCAAGACCTTTATTCAGGGAGCCATCTCGCCAGCCCTTTCAATATCCACTTTTGTCTTCCTCTACTTACAAGAGCCACCCAGAACCAGTGACATCCTAAGCCTCCCTCGAACATAGATGGGTTCTGTAGCAGGCACCGTCTCCTTGCTAGGATAAAACACCTGATCTGAAGCCGCTTAAGGGAGGAAAAGATTTATTTCAGGCTTATAGGTTTGGATGAAGTATCATCACGGTGAAGCAGGAAGCTGGAGTGTCTCATCTCTCCATACAGAAAGAAGGAAGTGATCTGAGTAAGCCAGCTCTCAACACCTAGGAGGGCTAGCCTCATCAACCCCAAGGTCTACCCCTGGCAACACACCTCCTCCAGCAAGGCATCACCTCCCTCAGACTCCACCAGCTGGAGTAAGCTTAATCACAAAGACTTGAGCCTATGGGGGACATTTCACATTCAAGCCACCACAAGTCCAAGTGCCATGTTCTGTCCACTTAAACCTGTAATTGAAATTTCTGGAACCTGCCCTTCCAGGCAGCATCTCCTGATGCCCTCACCCAATCTTTATCCAGTTCCTCCACCTGTGAACCACTGCGCAGCAGCAAGACCAGTGGTCTGCTGCAATGACATAACCTTGAACTTTCCTTTCATTCCCCTTGCTTTGTATATGGTCAGTTCTGAAAACATTGGTCCCTACAAGAATATGTAAGTGGTATTGCTCTAAGAATTAGCCTAGAATATTCCAGATGTAACAGTCAATAACAATGAACTTCTAAGTTGCAGTTGCTAAGGAGGTGGACAAGCATGGAGACAGAAGAGTTGAATAAATTAGACCTATCGTTGATTGTGGCTTGCCTGCCTTCCCTATGGGGAGAACCAAGCTCTGGAGCCCTGATTGTACCTTCCTGTCCCTAGAAAACACACAGTACACACCTGCCCTGTGAAAGGCGCTCCCTCATTATCTAAGGTGTGACAATAACATGCATGCCCCTCCCCCATCTAATCACATCTGTGAGATGATGGCTTTTCCATTTTAATGTCTTCCCTCTTTAAAGACAGGTAACTAGAAGGCAATCAATATAATTCAAGGATCCTGGGACACTGTGAGTCTCACAGGCTCTCTCTTCCTCTCTGGTCCCCTCTAGGCTCAGGTCACAATGCAATCAGTCCTTTGAGCATTTTTTAAAGCATTTTATAAACATTTTATTTATTTATTTATTTATTTATTTATTTATTTATTTATTTATGGGAGGGGGATGGGAGCACCAGGGCCTCCAGCCACTGCAAACGAACTCCAGATGCATGCGCCACTTTGTGCATATAACTTTATGTGGGTCCTGGGGAATTGAACTCAGGTCCTTCTGCTTTGAAGGCAAGTGCCTTAACCACTGAGCCATCTCTCCAGCCCCCTTTGAGCATTTCTAATGTGACCTCAGCAGTGGATGACCCCGTGTTCTCCCACACCTCTGCTTTCTAGAATCTCTTTTTCCTCAAGGGATGCATTCCCTAGATCCTGCCTTTTCTTCACCTAGTAAATACCTGTGAAACTGTAACTCAAGGATGTGTTAGAGAGAGAAGCTGCCCCATCATCTCAGAGCACTCTCTCCCAGACTTCCATCCAGTGGAACCAAGACAAACATTGCTTTTCATTTGTGGGCTTCCCTTTCCTCCCTTCGCTTCTGTTGCAGCCTAGAAATCCCTCGTGGGCACGAGCTATGCCTCCAATTCCAGCACTCCTGGGGACGAGCAACGCTCACTGTGAACCAAGGGCTGCATCCTGGTTGTTGCTAATGCTATACAAAGGTATTAGTAATGATAGCTTCCCAAACCCTTCATCCAAATTGGTATGTTCTTTTGACAGAAGGAAGTCATAAATATGACAAATCCCATCTGTTTATTCCAGATCTTAAGCAGCACCGCACCATACCACTGCAAAATATTATGATACAAATGTGAAGTAAAAATGAACAAACGGGCTGGAGAGATGGCTCAGCAGTTAAGGCCCTTGCTTGCAAAGCCTAATGACTGACCCAGGTTTGATTCCCCAGTACCCACATAAAGCCAGATGCACAAAGTGGCATATGTATCTGGAGTTTGTTTGCAGCAGCTGGAGGGCCTGGAGTGCCCATTCTCTCTCTCTCTCTCTCTCTCTCTCTCTCTCTCTCTCTCTCTCTCTCTCTTTCCTCAATTTTCTCTTCTATCTCTTTCTACTTGCAAACAAATAAATAAAAATAAACACTTTACCATCATTATAAACAACTGAACAAACTTGACTCTTTCCTTTATTGATTTATTATATACTTGGAGACTTTTCTGATCAGAATTTCACACTGAATGAATAATATTTCCTAACTACATCAGAGAGAGAGAGAGAGAAAGAAAGAGAGAGAATGAGAGAGAAAGAGGTTACAAGGAAGCATTTCTTCAAAGAGAGTTCAGGTCTTCAGAGTCTACATAATATTAATTGTTGTGAATGATATGCTTTGTAATTTAAATATAGAGCAACATTTTGCTGCGCACAGCAAATGGAACACCTCCTCACCAAGGGAGAACAGAAAATAGATTATCGGATAGCCTCATCCATAATTCACACCCACTGCTTATTCATTCTGATATTGAATACTAGGGCTTTTAGTCTAACTTTTATTTTCAAATATTCCAGACTAATTTAGTACTTTTGTGCTACAAGTTAACAAGCATTCAAGGGGAGGTAGACATGGCAGAATACAGAATTTTCAGGGCAAGATGCCTGTTAAGCCAAAGAGAAATTGAACTCAGCTTTGGTAATTCATCTAATTTCAAGCTATCTGTATAGTTTTAAAGTAGCAACAGGATCTGAAGGTCAACGGTGAAAGTACTGTAATTATAGCTTAGCATCCCTGTGATGAGATCAGTCTATAATTCCATTTTAAATTCCTGTTCAGAGAGAGGTGCTTAAATGTCTTTTTGAAGAAATGGATTCTGAGTTCAACCTGTCTTTTTCTTGATGGCATCTTTACCTAAAACCTCTGAATGTTGCCATGTACTCAGATTTTATAAAAACTGAATTTAGGGCTAGAAAGATTACTCAGTGGTTAGAGGTGCTGGCTTGCAAAGCCTGATGACCCAAGTGTGTTTCCCCAGTACCCACAGAAAGCCAGATGCACAAGGATGAATGAATGCCCCTGGAGTTTGTTTGCAGTGGCAAGAGTCCCTAGCATGCCCATTCACCCATTATCTCTCTCTTTCTTTTCTTTCTCTGCTTGCAAATGAATAAATAAAATAAATTTTTTTTGGAGGTAAGGTCTTGTTCTAGCCCAGGTTGACCTAGAATTTACTATGTAGTCTCAGGGTGGCCTTGAACTCATGACCATCCTCCTACCTCTGCTGCCTGAGTGCTGGAATTAAAGGCGTGAGCCACCACGCCCGGCTAAAAATAATTTTTTAAAGTAGATTTTAACTGCCCTTTCCAAGAAGTGTTTGAAGCAGTTACCTTTTTGTTGCTGGGACAAAACCCTTACAAGCAGCTTATGGAGGGTAAGGGTTAATTTCTGGCTTACAGTTTCTAGGGGAAGTGTCATCATGGTGGGGAAGGCATGGCAGGAGCAGACAGCAGGGCGTCCATATCCACAGCAGCAGGGAGGAAGCACAGAGAGTGATCCAACTTGCAAGTGGGACTGGATGATACATTCTCAAGGCCCACTCAGTGGCACACCTCCTCCAGCAAGTCTCCACCTCCCAAAGGCTCCACCAGTTGGGGATCAAGGATGAGGCTTAATCATCAACACATGAGACCATGAGGGTTCACATTCAAACCACCAAAGTTGTATACACCAGCATGTTCTGGCTATGAATTGGAGTTGCCTGCTCTTCCGTAAACACACATTTTCTCCATGTTACCATATACTAGTCTCTGGGGACAGACACTGCAGTAGACAAGGAGAACTGGCTCCTCCCACTCCCACTTGCCTTCTAGTGAGAAAGGTGGACATTGAAGCACCCTTAACCACACAACATGCCACCTTGTGACTATACTCAGGACAGGTAGAGTGTGTTGTGGAGAGTGACCAGCAGGCTCTGCTATTTTATGTTTGGTGATCAAGAATCAATGACTTGATAGGAAGTGAAGAGCAAGCCACGTAGAGACCCAGCCTGCTGGGCAAGCTCGGGGGTGCCAGGTGAGGGCAGAGAGAATGTGATCAGAGATAATGAAAGAAAAAATGCACAGAGGGGGTGCTTCAGCAAGGCAGTTAATTGATGGACCTAGAAAACCACGGCACACTTGGGTTTTTAAAAAAAATATATTTTATTTATTTGCATGGAGAGAGAGAGAAAGAGAGAGAGAGAGAGAGAGAGAGAGAGAGAGAGAGAGAGAGAGAGAAAGAGAGAACAGCAGGGCCACCACCTTCTGTTTATCCAGGTCTCTCAATTCCTGCTGCTTCGTCCTCTAAAGGGAGCCTTCCTTACCCATGAAGGCTTAGAAGAGTCATGAAAATTACATGCCAGAAGAGAGGGTGTGTGAGCATTGCTTTAGCATGTTGAACCAGTGGCTTCAGTCCAAGGCTCTGTGAGCTCAGAGAATCCCTGAGGTGAGGGCACTGTTGCACTTGTACCAAGGCCAGTTCCCAACTGCAGCAGAAAAGTCTGATATGTGCAGCGAATAAGGCAAGATGTCTTGGAAAGAAAACTTACAACCCATTATAAAAATCTCACACACGATAACTATGATAGGTCGTGCCTGCTCTGTGACACTGCCCACCATGTTACCTTGCCCAATGCATTTTCACTCTTCCTACCCATCTCTAAGGCACACACTGTCATTGTCATCATCGTTCTAGTTGGGTAAACTGAGGCATAACAGTTCAAGGTGGAGAATTCAAACAAGATGTCCAATTCCAGAACCTTCTCATATACCCTATGCCTGCAAGAGAGGTCTCTTCAGAGGTCAACATAGCACTTCCATTGTTAGGCAAAACAAAACTAAGTAGAATAAAGACCAGCCTCATGTAAGACTTCGGTATCCCAAAGGTTCATCTCTGTATGGCCACAGCCTAGTCTGAGACCTTCACCATAGAAGTCACTCAATACATATTTGATGAATGAAAGAAAGAAATGAATGAAGTGCTTTGGATAGTGCTTGATAAGTTGCAAATGCTGAATAGATTGTTGCTATTATTAAGTTTGCTCATTGCTTATGTATCCTGCTCTAGGAAAGATAGCTCGAGATAGTTTTCTTAGTCGATACGGAAAACAGCAGAGTGAAGTCACAGAATAAGTAATCGATTTGATTAGATGTACTCTTGATGCAGGCTCTAATAATCCACCAAGAAATCTTATGTCTTTGTGTCATGAACAAAATTCCAGTCCAAGTTTTTCTCTCAAGAGATTGTGATCTGGTTTACTGCGTGGGTTTCCTGGGACAAAGCCAAGCTCCTTAGCCTTTGCAAAGCATTGTCCAAAACGAATTCATCCATATTGGCTTCGCACCTCTGCTCTGTAATTCTTCACAGCTCACCCTTCTCTCAGGCAGTGGAAATAACCAGCAACCTATGAGGAGGGAGAGGAGACCCACAGAAAACTTGCCCAGCCCCTATGAAAGGTTTAAGTGGATTTTGAAACAAACTCCAAAACATAGTTCAAAATGATTCAAATCAAAATCCTAAACAGATGTCATACTACAGTTGCTATGACATTAAATGATCTAAACGTCTAACTAATTAGAAGTTGGTCAGAATACCTCTGATGAGAAATGTAAGACAAGGGCTGAGGTGATGACCTAGTTGGTAAAGTGTTTGTCACACAAGAATGAGAACCGGAGTTTGAATCTTCAACAACTACATAAAATTCTAAAATGCTGCTATGGTAGCATAGACCTGTAATCTCAGGGTTTATGGACTAGCTTCTAGCACATTCAGTGAGCTCTGGGTTTAAATAAGAGAGCTTGTCTTAATAAGGTGGAAAATGGTTGAGTATGTGTACACACCCATGCACACCGCACATACATAAACACAAAATAAGAGTGTTTTGAATACAAGATAAATGTATATGAATTCAACATCATATTCTCAGAGATCTATACTCCCAAATTAATTAATGGCTTATTAATTAATCCGTGGGGATCTTTCAGCAGTGGAAATAATAGTTTGAGTGTCATTTTTGTTAATCAGTAGCTGTTTGATTTTGTATAAAAGTTGAACTTCTCTGAATAGCAGAATAAATAATGGGTCGACAAATAAATACCTTCAATGATTGTAGGCATTGCCTGGCATGCCTGGTGTGTATGCTATGCCTTAGTGAATGAGTTGTTAGAATTTTTGAAGTTACTTATCTTGCTAACATATTATCTGGAATTTTTTCTCTTCTCTCTCTGCTTGCAAATAAATAAATAATAATAATAATCCTAAACACAAAGTGGCAATAACTGTTTCAGAAACTATTTTGCTCCTTATAAATCAATTTGGAGCTTCCTCAGAAAATACTAAAGCAGGAAATGATAAATTACTAATAGTTGTGGTCAAACAGACTCCCCAAGAGTACAAATGGCAGTATCTGTTTTACGTTAAATCTCTTTTTAAAGAAATTTTAGTGAAGACAGTGAGTTTTTTGTTAATAAATCTAGCACAGGTGTGCAGCAGCAATGGGTCAGTGTTTTCCTTTCTAACAGCGATAAAAAAAATAAAACTTGAAACAAATAAGCAAATTTTTAGTTGACTTTCTGCCTAAGCAATGTGACAGGTGACCTTGTTTAACAAACAGGGTTAGCCTTGTTTATTGTTCCGTAACAAGTGGCTGACAAGTATTCCTGATTCTCTTCTTGGGAGAATCATTTAATAAAATCATTTCTTACCATATTTTCTGCTTTCGCTGGAGGCAAAACAATGCTTACTATTTGAAAATTTGAGAATGTCAAGTGTCTTAAAGTATTTTAAAGTTATTTATAACTATACATTTTAATTTAATTCATTTATTTTCAAAATGGACCCATGCTATTATGAAAAAGCAAAATTTTGCTTTGCTAGAAAATCTGCTAAGTACATGATCTCCTCTCCCCACGCCAATTCCCCATTCCATTCTGGTTTCAGCAAATCAAAGCTAGTCTGGAGATGTGTAAGAAAACACATATATTAGTAGTATAGTCACTGAATATGGAATGCCAGTTTTGTTTAAATAAAATTTTTATCTACTTTAACATCACCATGAATAACTGTGGTGGGTTTCCATTTCTGAGCATTAAGTCAGATACAATGCAAACTCTTCTAAACTATCATGTGGGCACATGGTTTTGAAGATCTTGAAAGAGCTGCAGAGGTTTGCAGAGCCACAAGGTCATGGTCACACTCAGATCCTTTTCCAACAATTTCCAAAAGCTCAAGGAATAGACACCAAGTCCCATCAGCTCCTACACGCACGAGGTTCTCTTCAGAAGATGTCCGGATATTTGGTAACCACAAATTCATTTAGGTCACTTTTCCCTCTGCATCCTTACTCAGCATTCTCAGCAAAACAGCTTATCTGAAATCCCAGCGGTTCAAATGCCAAAGAGATCTCATTGTACTAATAGTTCATCTGTGATGTTCTGGTCCTTTCCATAACTCACAAAACAGCATGGCACAGTTGTTGGAAAAGAAACATTAAAAACCACACAAAATAGCAATTTTTTCAGCATGGTTATGGTGTATTAAAAAGGTTAAGAAAATAAAATATTAAAATAAAATACTGTTTTGGAGGCTGGACTGATGGCTCAGCAGTAATGGCATTTGTCTTTAAGGCCTAATGACCCAGGGTTGATTCCGTAGTGCCCACCTAAAGACAGATGCACAAAGTGGTGATGCATCTGGAGTTCGTTTGAAGTGGCTGGAGGTCCTGGCATGCCCATTGTCTCTGTGTATCTCTGTATCTCTCTGCTTGAAAATAAGTAAAATATTTTTTAACACAGAAAGGTTAAGAGACTTCTCCAAGCTCACATGGACTGGGAACACATGGGGATATGTTCAAAAGAAGAGGAGAGAAGCTAAGATTTATGAGTGACCTTAAAAAGTGATTCTTTGTGGCCCATGCAAACAAGAGGGGCTAAGTTCAGATCCCCAGCACCCACAGAAAATACTGGGTGTGGTGGTATGCCTTTAACCCCGGTGCTTGTGCCCTGGGCAAGCTGGCTAGCTAGACTAGCCAAATCTAGGTTCAGTGAGAGACCCCGTCTCAACAATAAGGTAGTGAGTGATTGAGGAAGACATCCAACATCAAGTTCTGGCTTCCAAAAGCACGTATTCATGCATGCAAACATGCCAATACACATATGCACCCACACTCACATGGACACACACACACACACACACATGTGCACATCACACATACACACACACCTATTGTGGTAGCTTGAAGGTATGGTCCAATAGACTCAGGTCATTTATTAAAATCGAGCAGCTAGCAGGCAGATCCTGCTCCAGAGGCATGTCACTAGGAGTAGATCTTGGGGTCTGGCCCTGAGGTGTGTTTGGGGGCAGATCTTAAGCTCTGGCTGTTTGGTGATGTCTCTCTGCTATGATCTATAGCAATAAGCTAGCTTCTTCCAATTTATGGTGTTTCCCTGGATTTTATAACCCTGAAACAGACCCTTTCTTCCCATAAGCTGCTTCTTGTTGGATGTTTGCCCAGCAATGAGGAGCTGACTGCGACACCCATGCAAAAAAAAAAAAAAAAACTGTTTAAAGCATGATCATTTGTGATAACACAGATGAGCCCAGAATACATTATGTTCACTACATCAGAAACAGAAAGGTAAGTACATGAGCTCACTGTATATGAAGTCTACAAGAGTTCAGAATGCAGTGGTGGTTACCAGAGGTTGGGGAGGGAGGGATGGATGAAGAGAGGTTGGTCAACTACAATCTTACAGTTAGACAAGAGGAAGAAGTTCTGGTGTTCCATTGCCTAGTTTAGTGACTGTAAAGAATTGGGTATCCGCAAATATCCAGAGAGGAGGATTTGAAATGTTTCACACAAAGAAATGCTGTGTTTAAAATGACCAATTGTTTAATATGTGTTTAATATACCAATTGCCCCGACTTTGGCATTATGCATTATAAATAGGTATCACAACATCAGCGTGTACTCCATACCTATATACAATTATTACCTGTCAGTCAAAAACAAAACAAGAATGAAAAGGCCTTTGACTTGCAGGTTAGGAAGGACTTCATAGCAACCATAAGATTCCAGGCATAGAAAGAATAAATATGCTGAATAAATCTCTTCCTCCCCTAAGATATCCAGCAGGTATAAAATGTGTCATGAGGTAATTAAGTCAAGTATGATACCTATGAAAATGTATTGTGGTAGGAGAGTTGCTACTTCAGTTGGTTTCAGAACGTTAAACGGTGAGCTGGTTAAACACACACACACACACACACACACACCATATAAGAGCCTCTCTCTTCATCATTCTCTCTCCCTGGAATGATTTTTTCCTAAGTTCTAGACAGGACTTTCTCAATAACTTCATCTAGATCTCTGAACAACACTGGACCAGTGACAGCTAGGAAATGTCCACTCCCCAGAGGTGCTTCTCTCTCTGCCCATCTGTTTAACAGTACGCTTTCCCCACCCGCACTCATCCTTCCTGGGTTTCATTCTTTCTAGCCTTCAGCACTGCCTGGTGTGCACTGTACACTTATTTACTGCTTCACAGTCTGCCTCCTCTGTGTGAGCGTGCATTCCCCTAGAGCATGGGCTCTCTAGGCCACCTCCTTGTGTCCAGAGCACAGCCTGGGAGCTGACAAATGTCCCATACAAGTTTGACTGATCAAGTGTCTTGAGCCTCAAAGGGACTTGGAAACTTTAGTACTTCCTTTCAGACTGGTCACTGCCTGTTCTGGTAAGCAGAAGAGAGTTTTCTGAGCCTCCTGTCTCCAATATAGATGCCCAGACAGACAGAGGTGGGTACCTGGAGTAGCACTGGGAACCCTTCAGCCCAGAGAGAAGGTGCCCCCATCTTCTTTGCTGTGAAAAACCACCATTGTCGAGATGGAGCACCCCCAGTTTTGGATGTTTTCTAGAAGATCCCTCCCATACTCAGCTACTGAAGTTTGGAGAAGGTCAATGACCCTCAGCTTCCAGCAGTAGAGAAGCCTCCTAACTTTTCTCTCAGAAGATGTGGATGAACTGCAGGTGTGGAAAACTGGCCAGACAGCATCGGGTGAGTCAACCTTTCTCACAGCTCAGAGATCAAAGCTGCACGGATGAAGTTTTAGCTTGGGGATGAAGACCAAAGTACTTCAGCTGAGGTTACTCGTGCAATTCTTAGCTGAGCTCACTGTACTCATCCGGGAGAGACACAACACTGGCTTAGTGTGATCTCCTGTACCCGGACTCCATTCAGAACAGCTAGGTTAGAAGTTCTGGGCACAGGCCCTGGGTATTGTTAACATTTTTCAAAGGTCTCCAGGGGATACCGATGTTCAATCTGGTTTAAGAACCATCAGAATACAGTGAAATGTCAAATTCATTACCCATCTTTGGACCCTTTTTAAATCTTTTTCTAAGTGTTTGGCTCCTAGTGAAATGGGAAGACTATTTTGAGAAATATGAGACCACTGGAAGAAACAACTCTTTGTGCTTACATGTGCTTTTGCGCGCGTGCACACACACACACACACACACACACACACACACACACACACACACCCACACACACACACCCCTGCAATTCATTATAGTACTTTCCATCCCGTAAATAAGGACTTCAAATTTCTAGATTTTTCTTCTTCATGTTCTTATGCTCCAAATGAACCACTAAATCTGCAATTTCCCGAGAAAGACAACCACGGCAGAACTTCAGTGTTTCCTCCTCTCCAAGGCTGTTTCACTAAAAGTGCTGAAAAAGTATAGAGGATCGGAGTCTCTGAAGTATTTATCCTCATGCAGCTAGCTGAAACCTACCTTGCAGTGACTTCCCAAGTCACTGTGAGAGAGAAGGTTAGCACAGGCTACCCCCTTCAAATAAACCATCCTCTGTACTGTGACGAGTGCTTACTGTCTGCATCTCCCTGGTATGGTTACTTTCTTGTGGAGGCTACAGCAAGAGAGGGAGTTCAGCAAAAATGTGAATAAGCCTGAGGTTCAGCAAGCTGGATGCATGCAGGTAAGACAGACCCCTCACCATATGCCTCCCTTTTGTGCTGACATCAAATATTAGACAGCCCTTATTGGCAATTCATGAAGATACATTTGGGGAAACTTCGGTATTCAAAGCTTTCTATTTTATTCAACTCAGGACAATAAATAATATTAATAAGGATCACACAGGTTTTCACATTTCTTTGGCCACTTTCATTTGTTGATTTCCCTTTCAGCACAGTATGCCTCTTTACTTGGTGATGGCATCACTGTAGTCAATGAAATGATTACACGTCAGACATGGCAGGCTATACTTCCTGGTGTGTGTGTGTGTGTGTGTGTGTGTGTGTGTGTGTCAGGGACACGTACTGGAGATAGAGGGCAAACACTTTCTGGATCCTGGATTGACTCTTTTTAGAAACTCAGCTGGGGTGAGGACATTCCAAGGAACTAGAAAAGAAACCAGCCAACTTTAGAGAATGTCTCAAACAATGATGACAATGTAGGTGACAGCTGATGTTTATGGAGCTTACTGTGTTCAATTTCTAACATGCACACACTTCTTTAATCCTCATGACAATCCAATCAGGACGAGCTATTATTGTCTCCACATTGCAGATGAGAAAACCGAGGCACAGAGATCAGGTTACCAAACGTCATGGTTCAGAAGTACTGATAGAAAGAACGTGTGACCCATCTTTCTGATGGGTTTTCCAAGAAGATCAGAAAATCTATAAATTTCTGAAGAACAATACCAGCTGCTTCATGGCCATCTGGGCCTGACCACCTTTATTCCTCTCTTTCCCTCTACTGTCTCATAGCAAGCATACCACAGTCAAATGGACTGACTCACCCAACTGCAGAATGTATAACCCCCTGTCTCTGTACAAGCCTGCCATCTTTGGGTTCAAGCATCAGACCCTCAAATGCAACCATCTACAAGAACTTTGTGTCCCTTCAACTCCATAGAACATTTTTGTCTCAAAGAAATATCGAGCAAGTAGTTATTTCATGTCTTTATCACAGAGATACATGTCATATGTTAAATCCTTTCTGTAAAACCACAGTGCCTGGTTCATTACAAGTCTCTAAAAAATATTTTCTCACGATTGTTTCTTGAATCCCAGAGAGTTGGAAATAGCTTGTGAAATTCCTGGGATGGGTATGTAAACAGAAAACTGCTGGGCAAAGGGGGGGGGCTTGGAGTTTAACTCCCTATGCTACCCCAAACGCTGCTGGAGAGAGACCCTAGCAAGAACCCACGGTGGGCTGTCAGCCAGTTCTAGGGGCTTCGATCACTGTCCTTCCCAGCATGCTCAGGCCAGGCATAATTAGCAGGAACGAGTTTTGTAGCCTTCACACTTCCATCTGGGATGCAATCCCAAGCAGCATCAGACCCTCCTAGTCTAAAGCTCTGAAGGTGGTCGATACTTCCATGCCACTGATAGGAGAATTGGGAAAGAGAGTTGCATGCTTAAAATTTGCAAGAACAACAAACCAGACAATTGAATCCATTTAAAAATCATTCGAAACTGTAATCTTGAATGATACAGTCATACACGAATCCAGTGATACATTGATCTCCACCAGAGAGACACCTGTGCCCCCAATATGAAAGAATCTGGGGGGGTTCCTTAAGTATAAATTCATGCACGGATGATCCCTGACCATGCAATGAATTCGCCCTTTCTTCCTCATACCCACCTCACAACAAATGATTATCTTCTCTGTGTGTGCACAAACTGTTTAAATAAAACATCTGTTAGTTCTTCCTCTGAATGGAAGCAAGAGAAGAAGTATTTTCATTTTATAAGCATGGAATCTTTTTTACAATATAAAAACAAATTAAGTTACAACCCCCCTCAAGAATCAATATTATGAGAAGACCATTACCCACAACAGTTAACAATCACTGCACTGTGAGGGTGAGTGTGTATGATTTTAAGCCTTAAGAAACGCAATGTTTTTTTTTTTTTTTTTTGCCTGAACTTTCTTTATAGACAACTGTGCAAGGAAAAAATCACTTGCTTCCCTGGCACCTGACAAAGAAAATGTAAGCAGCTGGGGATTATAACTACCATCTACAAGACAGCTTTTGTTCAATGTGAAGAGCACATCACAGCATGTTTAAGTCATAGGCCACAAAGGGGTATTGTCCCATTGTTAGAGGCGTCCTGAATTAATATGTGCACCTGGTTGATTATGGATTCAAAAATCCCTCTCCATACTTTAAAGTCTCCTATTAACAAAGACATAAGAGAATATGCAAACACGTCTCCCTGGGGGGGGAGGGAGAGGAAGTGACCACAGATCACCAAATAGAAAAGACAAGAAAAAAATTAACAAAGAACTGGGCAGGTTTCATCCCACCAGCATGCTGAGCTCTCTCTTAGCTTACTGATATCACCATGCACTCAGCGCTGGCATTTCTCACACGGACTACAAACTGCAAACGATTAACCCTAGTCATTTCCCTGCACTGAACAGGCTCTGTCCAGTAGGTAGCTTTTGGGAGCAGGAAGAAGGAAAGATTAAGACAGCAGCCTCATACCTTCACCTCCTGATTGGTAAAGACTTCCACATCCACCACACAGGCAACCAGAATGGAAACGTCACAGTCCATTCCAGGGGCTGGCATCCCCCCTTCTGAATGAATGGTCAGTTAAAGAGTTAGGCAGCCTCAGAGTTGGGAGGGAAGGGAAGCACCCGTAGGTAGATCTGCAGCGGCCAGGCTGGGGGCTGCCCTGCTCTGATGGGTGGATGAGCTGGGAGGCTGGGGCACCTGGAACCCGCTCTCTTCCTCTTAGCCACACGCAGCCTTTCCGCATCTGACAGCACAGCAGAGTAAGGAAGGGCCCAGCCAATGACATCACCACAGACTGACACAGGCTGAAGCTATTTCTTTTTATTTTTTTCCCCTCCAAGCCTTTTATCTCTAGGCAGTGCAGTGGAGCAAATTGAACATGATTATGTGCTAAACCTGAATTCAGACTAAATCAATTCAGGCAGCCGCGTTAGCGAGGAACTGAGTCATAGGTGTGGTTTCAGCATATGTTTGCAAAAAAGAAAAAAAGGCATGGGGTGCAGGGGAGGAGGGCTGGGGGAATCTGACCCCAGAGGTTCTGCTGTGGAAGGAGGGGATGAGGGGAGTTCTGCGACACCCCTGAAGTGAGGGTTGGATGATTTTCAGCCTTTTCCTAGATGAGCAGGAAGTTGGGGGGCATTTGACAAATTGCTTGCTTCTGTTAATTGTCCGTCCCTTTTGGAGCTGCCCACATGTCCCTAGTACATTCCAGGCGTCATCCAGGGAGTCACTGAAGAGCTGGCCGTCAGTCATTTAGTTAGACGGCTCCGGAAGGGAAGAACATTAAAGGTTTGGGGAAATTCTATTTGAAGCACATAAGTTTAGAGCAGTAACTGAAAGCACCCTCCTTCCAAGCTCTGGATTTCAGGCTGTCTGTCTCCAAGGTCACTGGAACCAAAGGCAGTTGCTGGAAAGAGGCTGCAGTGATTGTAGCACTTGGGGACACATGTCAGGGTCTCATGGCAAATTCTCTCCAGTGGGTCATGGTCGGAGCCTCAGGGATCCACTTTGGGACTTTCTCCGCCTCTTCCCCATCCCCAAAGGTCAGGGCTGAGGATAATTTACCTTTATATCTTGAGTCTTTAGCGGAGTGGCTGGCACAGAAAATGCCATGTGTTCAATGATTAAATCAATCAAAAAGGAAGAGCTCCCCCCCCCACCGAGTAGGAGTGAACAAAGGGAAAATATCAGGTTGGTTTTAATTTCATCATTAGTTGATGGGATTCACTAACACACTAGCAGGATTTATCCCACAGGGTCTATGATAGACTAGTATCTGCTTAGCCCATGAATGAACAGAGTATTCCAACTTCATATGCAGAAGAGGACTTCTGATGGAGAGTAGAAGTTTCTGTGAGTGGTCCACCTGTTAGAAGAAATTGAGGCAGAAGATAGAACAGACTGAGTTCAGACAAGGTTACCTTTCTTTTTCCAAGGAGAGAGAGTGGAGAGTGGACAGCCATATCTGAAGTCATGTTCCCCTGGGTAGCTTCTATGATCGTATTTAAAGGAACTTTGGGGTGATATGGGCTTCACAGTTAAAGTTCCTCCTAGATAAGAGATTTTCTAAGTGACAGCCTATCCAGAAGCATATAAATGTGGATTGGGCTGACTGCAGAACTCTTCAAAGGGACCTTATCAGAGATAGATTCCTTTAGATATGTAAAATATTCTCCCAGGTGCTCAGGTGCTATCCTGGGCTCCTGTGTGAAAATGTTTTCCCAGGCTCAGAGCTGCATCTTCCCTTCACCTCTGGATTCCATGTGAGCACCAGGGGCTCCTGTCAAGCAGGCATTTGTCATGACGGGTGAAACTGTATGTATATGTGCAGGAGTGTGTTGGTGTGATACCTCTTAAGTCATCCAGGTACTGGGAAGAATGTGAAGTCTTACATTTGAAAAATTCACTAGCATTTTCTTTTTGATTGTCAATACATTTTTACTTATTTGGGGGAGAGAGAGAGAAGGTATGGGTGGGCCAGGGCCTTCTACCAGTGGAAACAAACTCCAGAAGCATGCGCTGCTTTGTGCACCTGACTTTACGTGGGTACTGGGGAATTGAACCTGGGCCATTAGGCTTTGCAAGCAACTGTCTTTTTTAAAAAAAATATTTTATTTATTCATTTTCAAGTAGAGAGAGAGAGAGAGAGAGAGAGAGAGAGAGAGAGAGAGAGAGAGAGAGAGAACACACCAGGGCCACCAACTTGTGGGTCTGGTTTATGTGGGAATTGAACCCGGGGCCTTAGGCATTGGAGGCAAGTGCCTTAACTGATGAGCCATCTCTCCAGCCCAGCAACTGTCTTTAACCACTGAGCCATCTTCTCAGTGCTCACTAATATTTTCTGAGGATGAACTATGTACAAAGTGTTGTAATGGAGGTTCTTAAGGATAAAATGACTAGACAAACTTCATCATTCTCCAGTGTCTTAAAAATCAGGGAGGAGGGCTGGAGAGATGGCTCAGTGGTTAAAGGTACTTGCTAGCAAAGTCTGATGGCCCAGGTTCAATTCTGCAGTATCTATGTAAAGC
The DNA here is from genome assembly GCA_004024765.1 of Zapus hudsonius. NCBI lineage: Eukaryota > Metazoa > Chordata > Mammalia > Rodentia > Dipodidae > Zapus > Zapus hudsonius. Next base: position 84,986 of record PVHP010001073.1, read on the forward strand.
CAGATGCACAAAGTGTTACATGCGACTGGAGATAGTTTGCAGTGGCAAGAGATCTTGGGGTGCTCATGTCATTTCCTCTATCTCTCTCTTTCTTTGTCTCTCTTGATCTCAAGTAAATTTTTAAAAAATCGGTGAAGAAGTAAGATGGAGAGACATTTATGCAGACAGAGAGCAGGGGCCTTGGTGGATAAGGGGTACCAGAAGTAGTCAGTGGGAGCTGAATGTTGGATGGCATGTTGGGATACAGATGGGCGCCCAGGCCAGTGATCAGATCTCTGCTCCGACCTTCCAATTGGTAAGACTTTGGCAGAGTGATGAGAACTGTCTGGCTAGGAAACGGCACACTAGAAATACCAACAGGAAAGAAAAGTAAAAGATATTTGGGGGCTGGGGGAATGTCTCAGTTGGTAAAGCCCCTGCCAAGCAAGCATGAGGGTCCAAGGTCAGATCCCTAGCACCAATGGAAACATGGGGCATCCTGGCAAACACCCGTAATCCCAGCTAAATGAAGTGGTCAGAGATTGAAGAAGATAACTTGCTGTCTACCTTTGACCTCCCCACATTCTCACACTCATAGGAACATGCATACATGGGTATATGTACATACACCCCACACTTATATACATAAAAACAGAGTTGAAGCCTGGGGGTGACTCATGCCTTTAATGCCAGCACTTGGGATTCAGAGGTAGAAGGATTGCTATGAGTTTGTTTGAGGCCAGGCTGGAACTACAGAGTGAGTTCCAGGTCAGCCTGGGCTAGAGTGAGATCCTACCTGGAAAAATAAAAAGAAAAGGAAAATCAAAACATATTTGAAGAAGGTCCTATTGAGGGCTAAATTCAAAGCCTGAAGTAAACAGGGAAGCAAGAGCCTGGTGATAAAACAAAACTGTGACGGGTCCTTTGTGTCTATTAGCAACCATGAAATGCTAAGCAAAGTCCCTGAGAAGGTAAACAGAGTCTATGAATGCATGAATATAGCAGAAATGTAAAGTATAACCAAAGATGAATAGCATTGTGAATGCTATTGGCATCTACTCAAGAGGCTAAACAGGGCTGGCAATATAGCTGAGTGGTTAAGACACTTGCCTGCAAAGCCCAAGGACCCAGGTTCAATTCCCCAGTACCCACGTAAAGCCAGATGCCCAAGGTGGGGCATGTGTCTGGAATTCATTTGCAGTGGCTGGAGGCCCTCGTGTACCTATTTTCTCTCTATCTGCCTGCCTCTCTCTCTCTCTCTAAAATAAATAATTTTAAAAATGTTTTATAAAGAGGCTAAAAAATATTTTTTCATATCCCATGGCATGCTCTGCATATATTTCTTAAGATTTCATAGCAGGACACTAGGAAGATGGCTCCATGGTTAAAGGTGCTTGCTTACAAGCATGCTGACCCAAGTTCAATCCTCCTCAGCACCTCCGTAGAGACAGGTGGAAAGTGGCCCATGAGTCTGTGATCCCCATGCACCTGCTACAGTGGGAGATGGAACCAGGGGAATCTGGAAGCTGCGGGCCAGCTCACTTGGCAAATGGAGCAGAGGAAACAAAAAGAGAGCCCTTGACTGAAAGGAGGTGGAAGGAGAGGATGGACCTTGAGGTTGTCCTCTGACCTTCACACCTGGGATGTGGAATGAATGAGCAGAGGGACCCAGAGTAATAATGGGCGGTCTCCTAGACTTGGCGTCTCAGGGAGGTCCTTGCAAGGAGGATATCCACGTATGTAAGATAAGAGATCACTCAGATCTCTACTGTGAGCCCTGGCACAGTTCTGTTCAGAAGTGCCTTTTCCTCCTGCAACTGCCAGAAAACCTTGGATCTCTTCCCAAACCACTGCTCTTCCAATGCCTGACCACAGGGGGGAAAGGGATGCGGCATGGCACACCCTCCATGGACAACGTCATTTCCCACACCCTTGGAAACTGTGCTGCTCTTACTGGGGAAGTGACATTATAGCTATGCATTGTAAACACATGTAAAATGTCCCCCATAGCTTCATGTGTTTGTGATTAAACCTCATACTTCATCCTCAGTTGGTGGCACTGTTTGGAGAGTTTGTGCAGCCTGTGGGAGGTGGATCCTTGTTGCAGGAGATGTGCTGTTGGAAGTGGGCATTGGGGGGCTCTATCCCAGGCCCTGCTTGCTACACTCAGCTCAGCCATTTTCTTTACTGCCTCCCTGCTGATGATGTGAAGATGTGATATCCAGCTGTCTACTCCTGCCATGCTTTCCCCACCATCATGAATATTCCCCTCAAAACTACAAGCTGGAAATAAACCCTATGCATCTATAAGATGCTTCTGATCAAGTGTTTTGTCTCAGCAGCGAGAAGGTAACTGCTACAGTCCCCTAGACCACTGCATCCTCCTGGACCACTGGGTTTCTTATTAATGTTCATTACAGAGAATGTCAAACATATTCAGACACAGAGAATTCAATAGTGGGTGTTCATGACCCCACAGATCAGATGCACTAATTAGTATGTGTCCAGTTCTTACTCCACCAGTGGTTCTGAGCGAGGTCTCCAGCCAACAGCCTCAGTGTCACTTGGGAAGATCGGAAAGGCAGCCCCATCCACCAACACTGACTCAGACATCCTGGAGGAAGGCTCATATTTGTATCTTTTAAATATTTTATTTATTTATCAGAGAGAGAGAGAGAGAGAGAGAGAGAGAGAGCCAGTGCCTCGAGCCACTGCAAATGAACTCCAGACACATGCACAACCTTGTGCATCTGGCTTTACATGGGGGATCCAACCTGAGTCCTTAGGCTTTTTAGGAAAGGACCTTAACTGCTGAGGCATCTCTTAACCTCCATATCTGTATCTTAACAAGCCCTGAAAGTGATTCTAATGCAAGCTTAAGCCCCACCCACTTCCATACTCCCATTATTATTATTATTATTACTACTAGTTTTGAATCAACATTTATTGTGATAGTTTGAAGGTATGGTATGGCCCCATTGATTCAGTTATTTTTTAAAACTTTTTAATGGATAGCTTTCATAATTATAACTCCCATTATTTTGGAGCAGATGCCTACATCATTTCAGTTATAAATATTGGAGTAATATAATATATATATAATTTCTACAGGATTACTCTTTTCTAATCACAATGTATACCATCCCACAATCCAAAAACCAAGAAAAACTCAATTGTGTGTTCTCAGATACCCCTCCCACCCTCTTACCTCCCATCCCATCTCTTCCTTTTCTGGGTTCCATCCTGCTATTTTGGAAATATTCCTCCACACCTGATGCTGTATGCTGCTCTTACCAAGTGCATCTTGCCTGACTGGCTCTCTTTGTGATATTAACAGTCTTTCATGTTCAATGCTGAGACCTGCCCATGCACCAATGATAGCATTCCTTCTTCATTTATTCAACAATGCACTTCCCTATTACCCTCCAAAGATCACTGACAATTTTTTAAGGTACTACAATAAGCTTATGGGTTAGACCCATTCAATAGATCCCTTCCACTGCAGTTTCAGGTCGCTGATGCCCAGCTTGTCCATCTCTGACTGGTAGGAGTCTAGTGAGGTTGGCTTCTAAGTCCCTTTGACAGATACCAGTTGTCTTTGAAAAGGATGTTGCCTTCTGGTATGGCATAATGTTCCAGCCCCATCTTGTTCATTTCCTGCCCCAGATAAGAAGGCAGACATTTCTCTGAGGAGCTCTGGTTCCATTTAGTAAGGATTTCAATCTATTTTAAGATCACTGTCTTCATACTCAGAAAAGTTCTTTGCACTGGATTAGGTATTGTTTATAAACCTTTCCACTGGGCAGAGCTAAGAAATATATATATATATATATATATATATATATATATATATATATATTACTTGGAGAAACGAACAAACAAACAAAAAGATCTTCCTACTCTTTAAATATAATTGTTTTTCACAAAATGTTATTTGTATTAATATATTCAATGAGTTGATAAGTTTTTAAGACATCCAAGTTTTAATTTATAATATAGTCGATATAAATAACTATAATCCACATAAACAGAGCTGTTTAATGATTATTAAAGAGGCCAGAATTTTCATAGCTTGTAACATAAAGTATAATTCCCGACCCATGAAATTAAATTAGATATCAACAAAATTAAGATATTTCAGTTATCTGAAATAAAACTGATTTTGAATAGCCCTCCATTCAAAGAAAAAAATCTAAAAGTAAATGTTTAAAAATATTTTATTTTATTTATTTTTTAATGCTAATGAAATATACATCACAATTGGGATATAGGTAGAGCAGAGATGAGTATGAATTTTATAGCTTTGGGTGTCTGTGTTAGTAAGAATAAAAGCATAAATGTCAATGAATTATATGCCAGTACAAACTCATTCAGAAAATAGGGAAGGAAGAAATATTTCACAATTCATTCTGTGAGGATAGCATAATGCAGATGCCAAAATTTAATAAAGTCACTGAAATAAATATACACAATCTTTCACTGGTAATATCAAGTTTATAAATCCCTTCAAGCGCACCAGTGGAAATATAGATAAATATTTATGTGCAATAACATAATAGTAGAAGACGTTGACTGCTTTTATTTAACTAGCACCCAACAAACATTAGGATCTAGTCAAATAAATTATAATGAACCTATGGCATAAATTATTATGCAACTGCTTAAACTGTGTTCTCAAAGGAATCAATGTCATGGGAAAATACATAAATTAAGTGAAATACAGTCAGATCCCATTGTGACACATAACATCATATGTGCATTTAAAAAGTCTGAACAGAGGGGCTGGAGAGATGGCTCAGCAGTTAATGGCACATGCTTGCAAACTCTGATGGTCCGGGTTCCATTCCCCAGTACCAGGAACTAAGTGTCACATGCATCTGGAGTTTGTTTGCAGTTGTAAGAAGCTGTGGTGTGCCCATATTTGCTTTCTCTGTCTTTCTCTGTCTGCCTCTTTCTCCCTGTTTCTCACTTAAAAAACAACAACCTACAATCAGTTGTTTAAAGAAAATTTTGGATGTGGCAACATATAATAGTATTTTCTCTGAAGAGTCTTTGAAATTAATCAGTCCTAGGGATCTGGGGATGTAGCTTAGTGGTAGAGTGCTTACCTAGCATTTATAAGGCCCTGGGTTCAATCCCCACTACTATCCCACCTTGAAAAAAATCTATCCATTGAAAATTAATTAGTCCTGTATCTGTCCCTTAAACCCCTTGAACGATGAGGAACTGGCATTCTCCTGCCCAGGGGGACACATGTAACTGACACACCAGGTCATGCGGCAACTTCCCTCGGAATCAAGTCAGTGTCTAGATGTGCCCCCTTCTAACATATGACCTCTGTCGTAGGTGGAAAACGTCATGGGAACAAGCACATGGGAATTCTTCAGACTTACTCACTGATCCCAGTCCAAAGAGCCTGGAAACTTAATTCTGGTTAAAGCCATAAATCCAAATGTAAAGTTTTAAAAGTATGCTTAGACATGTACTAGTAATGATTTTAGCAAAGAGCCCGGATGGATTTTCCCTACCTAAGTTTTAATGTTGTCTCTATATCTAAACTATTCTAGTTCCCTAAAACTTCAAAGAGAACCTAATAAAATTAGCATTGCCAAATGCATTTTTAAAAAAGCACTTACTGATCTTTCAGAGAATTCTGGCAGTAAAACCAGACCAAGCAAAAACAAACAAAACCCCCCAGGAAACTGGGGGTTTGGTGACTTCTTAATCGTTAAGGTATTGCGTAAACATGAGTAGATGAGTTAGGGTCCCAGCTCCCACATAACAAGCCAGGAGGAATGGTATCTGCCTGTAATTCTAACACCAGGGAGGCCGAGACAGGAGTATCCCTGGGGCTTGCTGACCAGCAATCTAGCGTGTGGTGATCCAGAAGGTTCAGCTGTGAGACCTTGTCTCATAAAGTAAGATGGAGAGTGAGTTTCCAAGTTTCTCTTCTTTCCCCACAGAAGAGCGCTTGGCTCAGGGTCCCCCTTGGCTCAGGGTCCCCCTCACATGCAGTATGTGAATGACTCACTCAGAGACAGATGGGTAACAGAAACTCCTTCAGAGAACCAAAGCCACAGTTTGTCCTTGGCACATCAATGAGTAAGTTAGGCCTGTTTGAGAACGAAAGAGCGAGATGTCTCACAGCATGGTCTGGGACAGGTAGCCTGAGTGTGCAGAGGAGGACTGAGGTGAATATTATATTGTGATTGACACTCTGTTTGCAGCTAGGAAGACCAGACTCCCAGTGACAGCTGGGTGGTCACATCACTGGAGCACTGGTCAAGTCACTTTCTCCAAAGACAACATCAAAGGACCACTTGATGGAGTGTCTAAGATGAATGAGCTCAAACTCAGTAGGCAGTGAGAGAGTGGTTTTGAATTCATCAAGTATTAAAATTGCATATCCAATGGTGGGGTTCCTATTTCAGATCACAACCTCTGTGGTGGTTTGATTAGGTGTCCCCCATAAATTTAATGTGTTCTGAATGCTTGATCCCCAGCTGATGGCAGTTTTGGATCTGGAACATTGTTGGAAGTGTGCTGTTGAGGGCAGGCTTATGGGGGTTATAAGCCAGCTTCTCCTTGCCAGTGTTTGGCACACCTTCCTGCCGCTGTTTGCAGTGCTGTGGCAGAGGTGATGTCCACCCCTCTGCTCATGCCATCGTTTTCCCTGCCAGGATGGAGTCTCCCCTTGAGTCTGTAAGCCTAATAAACCCATTCCTCCACAAGCTGCTTTTGGTTGTGTTATTTGTGCCAGCAATGAGAATCAGACTACAACCATGATTTCAAGGGATATATCCTTTGGCCACATCCTGTCAAAAATTAAGTAGGAATCCTAGATGTAGGACTGGAGAGATGGCTCAAAGAATAAAATAGCTTGCTTGCAAATCCTGCCAGTCCAGATTCAATTCCAGCACCCATGTAAAGTTGGATGTGCAAGATGCCCTGCCCCTTTCTATTCCTCTCCCTCTCAAGTAAATATATAACATATTTTAAAAATATATTATAAAAGAATCCTAAATATAATCAGCCTTTCATAGGAAACATCTAGAGGGGCAGTGAGTTCTGGGGTCATTGTGAGGCTAGAACCCCACACTGTTCACCCTCTATTTACCCATACAACATCCTCATGCCATATTATAACTGGCTGCTGGAACCCTAGCCAACAAGCCCAGATCGGTTTTGTTCCCGACTGCTTGGTTAGTTTGGAGAAATGGCAAAAAGTCATTGACTACTTCTGGCCTCTCGTTTCCTCCACTGCTCACTAAGGGATTAGCCCTGGGTCAGGCAGAAGTGGCATGATGGAATATAGAGGAAGATTCCAGACCTCCCAAGGAAGAACAGTCAATTGACAGAGAGTAGTGACAATGAGATTCCCAAATCGGAAATGGACAATGTTCAATGAACCTCGGTAAGGTATTTCCTTCAAGTTATTTCCTCTGCGTTCTCTATCATTGTAGAGCCCTGAAGGCTCCATGCCCTCTACGCTCAAGCTTTCTGCCACCTCACATAAAGACTATTAGGCATGATAGACTAATTCACAATAGGAAAATTAAGTCAGAAAGTAAGCTATTAAGGTTCTATCATGCGGTGGTTAGCACCCTGGACTCTGAAAGTAAGTTATTTCCTCAAGCCATACAATAAATTGAGAACAAATGTTAAAATCTGGGGACAGTGGTTCCTTAATAAGCATCATGTATATAACAGTTACTTGTTCCACAGATTTTTATCACATATTTCTTGTGTGCAAAGCACTTTGGGAGTTACTAAGAAAGAGAAGAAAAATGTGCCAGCTAAGAATTCCTAATCTTGGGGTTGGGAAGGTGGCTCAGTGGATAAAGCACTTGCTCCATAGCCATGAGGATCAGAGTTCAGATCCACAGTATCCACATAAGTACTGGGTGGGAGTGGCCTCCCTCTTATAATACCAGCACTGTGGCTACACTAGACAAAGGGTGAGCTTTGGGTTCAAGTGCTCTGTAAACTAAGTGGAGAATAGTCCAAGAAGACACCCAACAACTACTGGTTTTCACACACACTAGACACACGTATACATAGGCATGCATACCACATATACACACATGCAAAAATTCTGTATTTATTAGGAAAGAAGAATATTCCCAGTTGTTACAAGGAGACAAGCATTCAGCTTTGAGGGAAACAGCACTGTCCTCTCTCTCTCTCTCTCTCTCTCTCTCTCTCTCTCTCTCTCTCTCTCTCTCTCTCTCTCACACACACACACACACACACACACACACACACACACACACGGACTACCTGCAGAACTTGTTGGCTGATTCTTCAGAGCCCATCTCGCCCCCACCCACCCCGGATTCACACCATTGTGATCTCTTCCCTAGACTGCTGCCTGAGCCTGGCTAGCCTCCTCGCTTCCCCTCAGGTTCTCATGTAACCTACAGGCAACAGAAGCCACAATGATTTACCTTTTATTTATTTAGTTAAAATATTTATTTTTACTTTTTATTTATGTGCAAGCAGAGTCAGAAACTGAAAGAGACAGAGAGAGAGAGAGAGAGAGAGAAGAAAAGGGAGAGAGAGAGAGAGAGAGCATTTACCAAAACCCGGTGTCTCTACAAACAAATCTAGACACATGCACCACTTTGTGCATCTGGCTTTGTGTGGGTCAACTGAGTGATAAAACCCAGGATGTCAGGCTTTGAAAGCGAGTACCTTTAACTGCTGAGCCATCTCTCCAGCTCTAAAAATTATTTATTTATTTATCTGCAAGGAGAGAGAGAAACAGAGACAGAAGGAGGGGATGACATTGGGTGTGTTAGGGCCTCTTTTGCTGCAAATGAACTCCAGACCTTGTGCATCTGGCTTTACGTGGGCACTGGGGAATTGAACCCAGGCTGGCAGGTGTTTCAAGCAAGTGCTCTTAACCATTGAGCCATCTCCCCAGTTCTGTAATCTAACTTGTAAAGAGCCAACAAGTTCACATCATTCACTGCTCTCAGTTTCCTACCAATGTCCTTTGAATTGTTCAACCCATTCTCCAAGAACTCCTACTTTATTTTCCCCTGTGGTATTTAATATCACCTACCATATCATGCACTTGCTCACTTTTTAAATTCGTTTTCTCTGTACTATGCAGGCTCCATGAGGGCAGGAGAATTGGTGGTTACAGTCAATGCAGTATCCATGGCAATGGTAGGAGTGTAGGGTATATAGTACTTTTCAATTAATAGTTGATGGATGAATGCATACGATAGGGGAGAAGTAAAAGTTGCAGTGAAAGTCTGTTATTAAACAGCAGAAAGGAATATTGTACAACATGTACCAATTCTATCTTTTCTGCCAGCACACTGCTCAGTGTGCAAAGATTTGTGAGCAGGGTGAGCAGGCTGGACAGACAGCCGCTTCTTCATGCAGGTGCTCTTCCTGGGTCTGAGGATGGTCATGGTCACCACCCACATGATAGGAGAGGGCATGTGGTCCTGGAGGCACAGCATTTGAGAACTACTTGGTATCTGTGATGGTCTTTCTAGGCATTTGACTCTATATCCCAAGAACAGAAATGGTAAAACAGATCTAATTCCTCACAAGTGGAGGCGAGCTACTGAGAAGAATGCATCGAAGTAGTTGCCACTTAAGGTACTGGGTTGAAAGGGCTCATGTTTCTGCCATTGGAAATCCCCTTGCAATGGACAGACACAGTATGCATCCATCACATGGGGAAGAGTAGGGGGGATTCTACCTCCCTGAAAGCAAAATAAGACCTGAGAGCTTGCTTTAATGTTGCAGGAACCATTCTAAGCCCTTGACACTGTTAGCTGACTGCAGAGCTGGGATTCAAACCTCAGAACCCCAGGGGAGTTCATTCAACTCCCCATGAACCACATTGCCACTCAGAGGAGTACTCAGCTGACTTGACCTTGGGCAAGTCATCCTTCCCAGCCCTGTTTCCTGTGGAGATGTGTCATGTAGATTCGTAGTAAGAGAACTCTTTTATTGGGAATTAGTGGAGACAAAGGCCCAAAGGTGGTCTCACTCAGCCTCTCCCCAAGCTGTCTGTAAGCAACAGCAGCTTCCTTGATTCTTTCTCAACTTCTTATGGGCCTATTGGCAGGTCCTTCCTGAGTCAATGTTCTACTTGAGCCTGACAACCAATCAGGGTCCTTCCTATCCACCTGAACTTGGCATTGGGGCTCATTCTATTTGGATGCATCCAAGCCAAGACTCCATATGTGAGATTTTTCCCCCCAGGTCTTTCCCTCTCCACCTTCCACCCATGCAAGAAGAGGAAGATTTCCTCTTGGCTTGGGAGATTTCCTACTTTTCCCCTTTACCTCCATTTCTCTCTTAAAATAATTCTCTCATAACTTACCCTTCTCTGTCTGTGTTTCTCAATTCTTTGGTATAAATAGACAAGAACTCAAGACTTGAGAACCGCTGCTTTGGTGATTCTAAGCTCACCCAGAGCCCAGCCTCCCACTCCCATCATTATGGAGATCCTATCCCTCCAATCCCATAACAGTACTATTGCCTTCTGGCTTTGCTGTGAGGGTCAAATGAGTCATATAGGTAACTGAACCCAAAGAACCTGGCACACAGCAAACATCAAAACTATCATTGTGACAGCCATAAAATCATTAATTAACAACAGAGTTATTAGTTAATATTTTTAGAGGCTCAATAACTTTTCTAGAGCCATATAGTTGGCAAATGAGATCCCACATTCCAGCTATGACTGTCCCCCAAACTTGTGATCTTATCCCCTTGCTGAACACTGCCAACTGCTTCCAGGGCATGGAATCCTTCCAGCAGACTTTCTGTTCCATTTTAGACATTTCTCTGCGGTACTTGAGTTTTATTTCAGCATGCGAACCTATTAACAATCTACTTGAAATGTTTCAAGCCTGGAACTTGAGGTTTTATGGCAAACTATTGAAATGTCCAAGGGTAACCGGTGTGGATGTTTCATTTTGATTCTAATCTAGAATCCTTAGCCAGGATTTAAGGGAGGCCACGTCCTTGAAAGTCCCTCCCATATCAGTGCTCCACATGCGAAGAAGCTGTATCTCTTGGCTGCAGCTTTCACAAGACACAGGTGAGAAATTTAACAGCTCCTCTTGTAAACAGCAACCATATCCAAGCTGGCAAAATGGAATAGCTCACAGACAGGAGAGAGAGTAAGGACCCAGAAGCATAGCTTTGGCAATGATGGACGAATGCAGCAAAATACACATTTTATTTATTTATGAAAGAAATTGAGAGAGAGAGAAAGAGAGAGAGAGAGAGAGATAATGGGCACACCAGGGCCTCTAGCCTCATGAACTTCAGATGCACGTGCCACCTTGTGCATCTGTACGTCGGTACTGGGGAATTGAACCTGGGTCCTTGGGTTTTGCAGGCAAGCACATCAACCACTGAGCCATCTCTCCAGTCCCAATGTATTTAATTTTTTAAAGAAAGTATTTCCTTTCTCTGAATATGACTGGGTCACAAAAGCCTAGTCCCAAGAAAACTGAGCAGAAAGGCAGACATTAACCTATATCCTTAAGACATTCCTTGGGAGAGAAGGTTCATTTCAGGAATGCCTTCTTTCTCTGAGAGCTTTGAAATTACAGTAAAGAGCCAATCGCCTCTGTTCATGGGAAAGGCTTGATTTGGTGACTATCCAAGATACATCTCAATCCACCTCATCTATGACAATCAACTTGTTCACATGATTTTACCCAGGATGCTGTATTTTCACAGCTAATTAGTAAAAAATGGTAGGTGCAATAAAGATGAAGGAATCATTACTTGTACTCAAATCTCTGAGAATGGCTGATTTCCCTCCATTTCATCCCATCCTTTTCCCCTCCCAGAACTAATTTTGGAGTCTAGGACTAGAGCAAAAAGTGACACCTTTAGAATCAGGAGCCTTGTCACCACCTGCGTAGCTAAAGGAACCCTGCTCCCATCACAGGCTCCCCAGGGTCTCCAACAGCTCTCCTGGACATGCCGTTTCAGAATTGAACCTCTCCCCAAAATACTTAGAAGAAAGAATATTCTCATAAACTCTGTCTCAGACATCCATTGTGCTCTGTAACTTTAGAGAACTCATCCAAATAAAAGTCCCCTGGGACATTCAGGCTCAGGATGTCAGGAACAGGAAGCTGTCAGGGTAATCTGGGGACACTTAGTACCTTGGAGAGATCAGAGGGAAAGAAACCTCCATTGCTGAAAAGGAAGAAGATTCAGACAGGGAGTCTAGGGAGATCTCAAAATAAGTCACTTAGGTCACATCTGTGTTGGGGACAGGGAGATTCTGAGGGACCTCGAGACAGCTGGATGCAGAAAGACTATAGCTGTCAGACCTAGGGAACAGGTGAAATCAGTACAGGCAGCCCTTAGTAAAAAGAGCAAGGGTAGTAAGATTTCACCAAAATCATGAAATATCATCTATCTATCCCATGGGTATGTTTTTATACCCTGACATGGATTCAGTGTGGAATTTTGTGGTGGTTTGATCCACGTGTCCCCCATAACTTTATATGTTCTGAATAATTGATCCCCAGCTGATGGCAGTTTTGGAATTGAAACCTCACTAGAGCTGTGTTATTGGGAGAGGGCTTATGGGGGTTCTAGCCAGCTTCCTCTTTGCCAGTGTTTGGCAAACCTTCCTGCAGCTGTCTGCAGTACTGTACATAGAGCTTTCCCTTGAGTCTGTAAGCCAAAATAAACCCTTTCCTCCACAAACTGCTTTTGGTTGGGTTCTTTCTGCCAGCAATGAGAAGCTGACTTCGACAAATTTGTTCTGATTACAAATGTCCTTAGTGAACCTTATAGTTAATGCTGGAATGTAGACGCTTGGACGAGATGTAGGTCTATTCATCACTCCCCCTGCTTCTCAGATTGATACCTGGTTCAACTCTTTTTTAAAGAGAAAAACTATGGAAACTTGCCCAGGACAGTGTTTAATTTCCCAGGTGGCAGCAAAGAAAAACCCCAATTTACTTACAGAGAGCTGCAGTTTGGAGCATAATCAATGGGAATCAAATCCAGGCCAACAGGCTTTCCAAATAAGCACCTTAAAGCACTGAGCAATCTTCCTAGCCCTGTGCAATGTTTCTAAGTTTCCAGTTTTGAGGATGTGTATGTGGCAGAGTGGTCAACACTTATATCACATACATATGTACATACTGTGTTGTTTGTGCGCACGGATAGGGTCATGGTTGTTAAATGGAATCTTACACAGTGCTTTGGGCTAAGGTTTTCAAGAACCCTGGTTATTTAATAGAATCTTTAAAAAGTTCTAGAGAAATGGTTCAATGGTTAAGACCTAATGACCCAGGTTTAATTCTCCAGTACCTACATAAAGCCAGATGCACAAAGTGGCACATGCATCTGGAGTTCATTTAGAGTGGCTGGTAAACCCATTCTCTCTCTCTTCTCTCTATCACTCTCTGCTTTCAAACAAATAAATTAAATATTTTTAAAAAGTCTTGATGCTCGCCCAGATGAAACCTTTGAGAAAGTGGCAAGATGAGCAAGAGACCTACCTCCACAGCAAGTCAGAAGACCTGGGAAAGGGTAATGGAGACAGACACTGAGGATACCCAACACAATCCAAAGCAGAAATCCAGAGATTCTTAAGATCTCAACAGTAAAGCAGACTTAAAACTTGCCCACTATGACTCAGGGATCTGAGTGGCAGAGGGGGTAGAAAAATTATAAGAGCCATGGTGGGGGAGAATATTCAGAGCCATAGCCCCCCTCAGCAACAACACAAAGAAAAAAAAAAACCCTGCTACCTCTCATACAATCCATAACAATCCCATAGATTGGTCCAGCAAGCCCACTGAGGAAGGTCCCCACAAGACTTGCTCATACAATGTGTTTCATTATTGACAATAAATATGTTAACAAAAAAGAATTTCATAAAGGTTTAAACAATACTTTATGTACATATATAAAGAAGCCCTGATGCCTCCACCTCATGACGTCTACAGGGCCTTCCAGCTACGGTCGTCATTCCAGAGTCAGCGGCTCGGCTTTGCTCTTCAGCTTCCATTAAGTCGGCTGTAAGCCCAGAGGGAAGCTGAGGAGAGAATCCAAAGGATCTCTTTGTATTGTCTCTGCCACTTCCTGAGACTACAATTATTCTGAAATAGAAAGTTTAAGATGTTGACACACAGATTAGCCTCTCGACTGATGAAACTGGAGTCTACGGAAGAAATTCAGACTCATTTTTGTCAAACTCCCAGGCAGCAGTGAAACGAGGCTACAGCAACTTGTCCAACTGGCCACCCAGTGTTTGGGCTTTACAATCCCCTCACACATAGCTTTCCGTAGTCTCAGGAAGAGAGCCCATTACCATAGTCACAGGAAGAAAGCACATTTTAAATACTGGACGAAATAGTATGAGCTTTCTAATGTCTTGGGAAATCCGCAAAGACTTCTCAGAGGAAGGGGTATGTATGTGCTAGGAAGAACTTTGTCAGGAATTCTGAGATTGCCTTCCAAAGACATCAGCTAACCCTAAGAATAGTTAGTGATTATTTGATTTGCTTGGCGGAAATATTGTGCATATAAGTTTCAATGATTATTATATATATATGTATATATATATATATATTACTCATTTGCAAACAGAGAGACAGAGAGAGAAAGGAGAAGAATGGGAATTCCAGGGCCACTGGCCGTTGCAAATGAACTCCAGATATATGTGCCACTTTGTGCATCTGGATTTATGTGGGTACTGGGGAATTGAACTTGGGTCTTTAGGTTTTGTAGACAAGCACCTTAACCACTAAGCCATCTTTCCAGACCTCAATGCTTATCTTTATAAGTAAAAAACATAAATACCTTTGTCACAAATAAAAACACACACACCTTTGTCACAATTCTGCAACCAGAGTTATTTCTTCAAATATTCATATCAAGACTAAAGATATTACTTAGATAATTATTTGATATGCCTCTAAGTTTGCAATTGAATTTGCCCTCAACTAAGTTCTGTGTCTTTCGTATTGACTGTTGGATCGCATTCTGATGTGATATGATTTATTAAAATACTCCCAGAGGGCTGGAGAGATGGCTCAGTGGTTAAAGGTACTTGCTTGCAAAGCCCAATAGCCTGGGTTCCATTCCCCAGTACCCACATAAAGCCTGATGCACAAAGAGGTACATGTGCCTGGAGTTTGTTTACTGCAGCCAGAGTCCCTGACTGCCTGACTCTCTCCTTGTCTTTGTCTTCCTCTCTCTGTCAAATAAGTTTTAAAAAATAGGCCAGAAAATCCCCTTCATATATCTGTATGCACACAGACTGAAAAGAGCTACTATAAAGAATAAACAGTGAAGACATAACAACAGATGCTTCAGAAATAAAAAGGATCATAAAGGACTATTATGAATAATCACATCCCAGAAATTTAATAGCCAGTCGGAGAGGAAATAGAAGTCTGTGCTCATGACACAGCTCTGCAGAGAGATTCTGTAATTCCTGATTTCACTGATGAGAAAAGAGAGACCCGGAAAAATAAGGAAACTAACCAAAGGACAAACAAATGAGGAGCTGAGAGAAACAGGATTCCAGCTCAGGGCCAGTCTGCGACACACGCTACAGAGGAACACAGTCCTTTCTCATGCACTACCCGGCTGGCCATTTCAACTGCCCTGAAACAGTTCCCTAAATAAGAAAATGGAATCTCAGAAGTGTTAAGGGACCTATTCAAATTCAATAGGTAGATCACGAAATTGAGAGAACCCTGTGGTCTGGTTAGTAGTTGCTTTCTGGGGCCAGTCTTTACCCATCCAGTTCTTTATTCTGCTGTGATGAATTTAAGCCTGTCCTGTTCTATGAGCTCTTTGTGCCAGTGTTTGGCTACCTCAGCATGAGATTTTTAATGGAGCAGCCTCTGCCTGGACATGAAGGCCCAGCTGGGAATTGACTGAAAGGTTTGAGGGGGCAGGGGAGCACTTGTTCTTAGTGTCTGGGAAAACCAAAGTGGGTTCCATCTTCCTATTGAAGATAAAATTGAGTAAGACTGCATGGGTTCAGAGGCCCAATCCTGAGCTTCCATCGAGAACATTTATTCAGTGGACCCTAAAGAAAGGCATAACCTTGGTTATGCCATGGAACTGGGCCTCGGCAGATGGCCAAGTGGTTAAAGGTATAGGCTTGCAAAGCCTACTGGCCCAGGTTAGATCCCCCAATATCCATGAAAAGCCAGATACAAAATGTCACAAGCATTTGGCACTTGTTTGCAGTAGCCAGAGACCCTAGCATACCCTCCGAACCCCACATAAACAGATAAGGAATTAAAAATGTTTGAAAAAGAAAGTGGGGCTTTAGAGATTAGTGAAAAGGAGAATCGTTGAGAGAATTCAAGCAAAGGAAAAGAAGCCTTGGTGAAGGGTTAGCTACTAGTTAGTGACTGAGTTGAATGTGGAACAGGTACAATGAATCATTGGTTGTTATTTTCCTTCTGTATGGAGATGTCAAGAGGAATTTGCATATTTCTATTAAAATATACAACAGGAACGTATTACTTTTGCATACCAGGCACGGGCCACTATAGAAGGCCTATATATTCTTCATCCAATCCTCTCATGTACCCTAATATTGAAGCAGTTATGCTCTCCCTGCTCCAGAGATATGGGAAGAGAAACCCAGGGAGATGAACGAGTTCCAGGTCACCCAGTTAGCAGGCAGAGATACTAAAGTGAGAGTTCATCAAAACTTCTTAACTGAAATCTCAACCCCAGCAAGAATTTTCAGTGAGAACTCAAAAGACCTGGGAAGTGCAGGCCATATAAGAAAAGCTAAGACAGGGAGATATTTATTTCTGTTAGTTCTGCCTTCACCTTGCCTCGGGCAGGCAGAGACTCGCTTGATGTCTTCCAGCTCCCAGGGAAGGTTTTATCTTTCCTTTGCCAGAAGATACTCTGAACCTAATGAGAGCTGGAACATTCTATCTGGTCTCCTCAGAATGAATTTTCATCTAAAATCTTTAGTTTATTTTTACAACTGGCAAGTTAGAGGTGCTGACAGGAAATTCAGTAACATTATAATTCTGATAATGTCCAGGTCTCAGAAGACATTTGTCTGAGCAAAAGCACTTTGTGGTCCTAGGAATGATGGTGGTGGTGTTAATTAAGCCAGGCATGCTCTGTAGTGGTTGGCTCCCAGGTTGATGTACCTTTAAAATATACTGTCTATTGTTTTCAGCTAAAGCTTTATGGTACAAGCTGAACATGCCCAGAGAAATTTTATCCATAATTTTAATCATGTCCATATGTGCTCTCTGACTTTTGTGGTTATCTTTGCATTGCAAACCCAAAGCACCCAAGCAAAACACCTGATGGTTCGAAAGTTATTTTGGCTTTTAGTATCAACAGGAAGATCCATGATGACAGGGGTACAGCAGAGACTGGACATCACTCCTGGCCAACATCAGGTGGACAACACCAGCAGGAGAGTGGGCAAGGGGAAGCTGGGTACAACACCTTTATGCCTGTCCTGAACAACACACCTCCTCCAGCAAGGCTCCACCTCCCAAATTGCTACCAGCTGGGACTCAAGCATTCAGAACACACGCGTTTAAGAGGGGCATCTAATTCAAACCACCACAATGACTTTGAGCTAAGCATGAACAAAAATGCTTCCACTGGGGCTGGAGAGATGGCTCAGCTGTTAAGGCACTTGCCTCCAGTGCCTAAGGTCCCAGGTTCAATTACCCAGTACCCACATATGCCAGACCCACAAGGTGGTGGCCCTGGTGCTCTCTCTCTCTCTCTCTCTCTCTCTCTCTCTCTCTCTCTCTCTCTTTCTCTCTCTCTCTTTTTCTGTATCTCTCTGCTTGAAAATGAATAAATAAAACATTTTTTAAAAATTAAAAAATGCTTACACTATCTTTTTTTTTAAGTTCTGACCTCCAGCAGGAGAAATGGCTCAGTAGTTAAGGTGCTTGCCTGCAAAGCCTAATGACATGTCTTTGATTCCACAGTACCCACGTGAAGCCAGCACAAAGTGGTGCATGTGTCTGAAGTTTGTATGCAATGCTGCAGGCTCTGGCACACCCATTCTCTCTTCTCTCTGTCTCTTTCTGCTTGCAAATAAATAAATAAAAGTATTTTAAAATTTATGACCTCAATTGAACATACTTAAGAATTTTCCTACCACGGGCTGGAAAGATGGCTAAGTGGTTAAAGGCACTTGCTTGCAAAGCCTAACAGTCAGGGTTCAATGCCCCAATACCCATGTGTTGCAGTCAGCTTCCTAGTTGCTGCGCAGAAAGAACCCAAGCAAAAGCAGCTTGTAGAGGAATGGGTTTATTTGGCTTACGGACTCCAGGGGAGACTCCATCCTGGCAGGGAAAATGATAGCATGAGCAGAGGGGTGGACATCACCTCCGCCACAGCACTGGAAACAGCAGCAGGAAGGTGTGCCAAACACTGGCAAGAGGAAGCTGGCTTATAATACCATATACCCACCCCCAACAACACAGCTCTAGCAAGGTTGTAAAACCCAAACTGCCAGAAGCTGAGGATCGATCACCTAGAACACATTTGTTTGTGGGGGACACCTGGATCAAACCATGACACCATGTAAAGCCAGATTCACAGTGGTACATGCATATGAAGTTTGTTTGAAGTGGCAAGAGGCCCTGGTGTCCTCTCTCTCTCTCTCTCTCTCTCTCTCTCTCTCTCTCTCTCTCTCTCTCTCTCAAATAAATAAATATTGAAAAAGAATTGACCTACCTTTATATTAATAAGACTAGGTATGCTAAATAAAGTCCTCAAGTGTCTTTTTTCCTTGAGAGTGTCGCTTCTGAGATCACTCTGACGCTCTCCTCACCTGCAGCAGGTAATAAATCTTTCTACATCTCTTACGTCATGCCTGTGCTTATTTTAGCTTTGCAGACATCAAGATGCGAAACTGTTACGGCATTTTAATGCACCATCTGACTCCGATACAGAAATCCTTTCTCCTACTTTGTAAACACCATAGGTCAAAAGAGAATGCATCAAATCACCAGAAACTACACTTCCGTTCTGGTCACATTGTGTGTTTGGGCCTCCCTCTCCAGCTGTATCTGAAATGCCCCAGTTGAAATGTGAAGCATGCCTTTAATCCCAGCACTTGGGAGGCAGAGGCAGGAGGATCACCATGAGTTCGGGGCCAGCCTGGGACTACAGATTTCAGTTTCAGGTCAGTCTGAGCTAGAGTGAAACCCTACCTTAAAACAAACAAACAAAAATCCAAAGTGAAGCCATTGAGAAATGAGAGTATCAGTGAGCTATGAGACCTGAGCTGGGATTTTTGGGAGGAGCCTCTCATGTTCACCTAGAAGGCCAGGGCACTGAACAAGGAGAGACTTTCACCTGCCCTCTCTATAAGAGAAGGCCCCCCGAGAGACTGTTTTACAACAGACCCTTGGAAAATCCACGTTAAGGTGCTGTTAGAGTTCCTGGGTGCTAGAACAGGCAGATTGTACAATCTGAGTTTTTAGCTCTGACTGTACTTTCGAATCTATTGGGAGATAGAAAAACCCACAAAACCCAGGCTATAGCCACGCACCACGTCTAGTTGGGATTTGATGAATCTTCATTTCCAGGGGTGGAGCCTTCACACCAGGATTCTTGATGGAATACTGCTAGGCCATTCCGGGATGCACAGGAGTTGGAGACAAATGCCAGCCAGGGACCCTGCTCTGTGTGCGGTCACACTCTCTCATTTGGTACTTAGTTCTAATGCCAGTGTTCTCAAGCTTGAGTACATCATCACTTTCAGAGCTCACTCCCAGAAGTGCTGGGGAACCAGGGCTCTGGTAAAGCCCGAGAACTGCACTTGTAACAAGTTCCTAAGTACCACTGGCTGCAGCTGCCACTGCTACAGGACAGAGCGGGCACCTGGCTCTCACACGTCTCTGAGGACAGAAGCCAGGATAAGTGATTTTTTTTTGTTGAAGATGAATAATCACAGTGAAAAACCAATACCATAAAACTAGCAGGGAAGTCTATTGGCAGTTTTAGGTCAGCTAAGGGTGACCTAGAATCTAGGATGGGGTCCAAAATGTACCAAAGAGGATGGTGGTCTGAGCAGCCAGAAGAGGAGCTGGGAGGATGGCTCAGTGATTAGAGATGCTTGCTTCACCTGCCCGACCACTGGAGTTCAGATCCCCAAAACACACATAAGGCTGGACCCAAGTAACACACTCATCTGTGATCCCAATGTGTCTAGGGCTATGGGAGGTGGAGTAGGAGAATCCTGAAGCCTGTGGGGCAGCTAGCTTTGCCAACAGCAAGAGAGACCTTACTTTTGAACATGGTGGAAGGAGAGGACCAACACCCTGAGGTTTTCCTCTGACCTCCACATATACGCCATGGCACACACAGACACCTGAATACACACACAGACACATGGTAACCATACGTACACACATGGACACAGACTAAAAACATCTTTAAACAGCAACCAAGCAAATAAAAAGAAGCAAGAAGAGAACAGAGATACATTTCATCTATGTCACCATTTGGCTTGGAGCCTTAAGCTGTTGTCGGTCGAATGATGGAAGGAAGGAAGGAAGGAAGGAAGGAAGGAAGGAAGGAAGGAAGGAAGGAAGGAAGGAAGGAAGGAAGGAAGGAAGGAAGGAAGGAAGGAAGGAAGGAAGGGAGAGAGGGAGGGAAGGAGGGAAGGAGGGAAGGAGGAAGGGATAAACATGGGAGCATGTGATCATTTATTTCTTCAATAATTTCATTCTTACAATACTCTGATCTATTTGATCAATATTTTTCACATGTGTGTTTTATGAATTGGGTTATTTGTGATGTTCTTTTTGCAGACATCTATCTTTAGAAGTGCATAGTCCTATTCTGTGTGATTTGGAATACTTAAAAGACAGAACCATTAAGAATGAGGAGGAGGCATAGGAGATGAATGAGATCAAAGCTTCACATGCGTTATGGATCAGTTGTGGGTGAATATAGCCTGTTTGTGTAAGTATAGCCCATTGATGCCAGCATATACTATTTATGTGAGTAGATTCTTGTTTAATTCCCACCAAGAATAGTTTGATAACATGTTCCGATGTACAGATGGGAGAGCCACATCTCAGACAGCACCATCGCTTACGTGCATTTTCAGAGCTAAAAGGGACAAGAAGAGTTGAGTCCAGGTGTGTCTGTCTGACTCCAAAGCCCAGGTGCACACCATCTGCCATTCTTCATTCATCCCATCCCTCTGTCCCCCCTACAGTGTAAACCTGCCAGCCTTCCTAATAGTGTGCCTCTCACTATGATGAGATTCCCCAGGGGAGCTTTTCAAAACGCAAGTTCTGGTGAGGGGCCCATGATCCTTCATTTCCAGCTCCCAGATAACACCGATGCTAATTACCCAGTCTTTGGAGACAGAGTTTAAAGGCAGCTTGATGTTAATTAAAGGGGAGACAGAAAATTTCCCTGGTCTGCATTGAAGAAGAGATTCATTGTTATAGGAACGTGAGGAGGCAGGGGGAGTAGAAGCCAGGCCTACAGGAATAGCTGGTTACATTTATGGTTTTTTTCAATTTATTTTTTAAATCTATTGATTTTTTTATTTTTTAAAAAAAAGGTTACACACATAGACTCTCCTCTCCCCTGCCCCAGTTCTGCTGAGGGTCTTCGGTGGGATTATTGGTGTTCACTGTGGGGACCAAGAGGTCTGGGGAATATGGTGTCTCAGGCTGTCCCCACCCACCCTGAGGCTCTTACAATCTTTCAGCCCCCTCTTCCACAATGTTTCCTGAGCCTTGGTGGGCAAGACAGAGATCTGATTTCATGTTTCTTTCTCTGTAGACTCTGGATCTCTGTTCTGATCCATGAGGGTTGAGTGAGCACAGTGTCTGTCACCATTTCCCCGGAACTGGTTTTCAAGCTAGCCATGAGAGCAGTATTCCTGTCACCACTGTCCTGGGCAGATGAGGTGGAGGTGACCCATCGCATGGTAGACAGTCACTCTCTCTTCTTTATGTATTGATGCATTCATGTTCTCTCAGTATTCTCCATCCCAGGCTAGTCCCCCTCGCCCCACCCCCACCCCTGGGAAACTGTACATTAGCGTTTAATGATCAACCAACCATGTGTTTGGGACCAAATAACAATGAACCCCAATCTCGTTGGTCGAACCTAATGAACTATCATTTTGCTGAGGAAAGGAAGAATCCAGGTAGGTGACTTAGATTTAAACTATTGTTCTAATGTATGTTTTTAAATGGTCACAAATTTTGCACAATAGTAGTTGAAGAAAGATATTATAATAACAGGTTCCATTACTTACAGGTCTGTATAAAAATTGACTTGGATTTCAGAAAAATGATTCTATGGTATAGTAACAGGGTCTGAATATCAAAACATCTGGCTGTGCCTTAAGTCACAAAGGGGTTTTGGCTTAAATGTGGTTCCAAACTGATAGTGCTATTTTATGAAAATGTCTGTACTTTCAGAATTTCCATACAGATTTCAGTTCCAGTGTGACAAAAAAAAAATCAATTTGGCTGCTCAGCAGGCCCAGAGTATATGAAGTGATGCAGAGAAGTCTATCCTGGGGGAAGGGCAAGAGAAATAGAGCTGCATGGATTAACCGACTAGAAATCAAAGTGAACTAAGCTGAAATCTCCAGGGACAGGAAAACACAGTGGACAGTGAGAATCTGCAAGAACAAGAAGTCATAGAAATGGCTTGACACAAGCTTAGATTTCAGGTAAGAACTGAACAGCCGTAGAAGTTTCATTCAGACGCCTTGATTCGCAGTTCACACAGGTGCCCTTCATGTGGTCACTTCAGGTCAAGGTAAAAACTTCACCCCACCCCATCCCACCTCAGTTGTTTTGTTTTTAGGGGGAAAAAGTCAAGTTTGACTATTACTACTATGAAGTAAGAGAGTTGGACAGGTTCTTTAGAAGTAATGTTAGCACTGATGTGGGCTCTTGACTTGGCCAGGGGAACTTGGAAATATGTCCAGAGCGTAGTTAAACAAAACAACATGTCTGCTTAATGAAAGAGAACGGTTCTTTTATAAAGTTTGATAAATAAATCTTTTTCTAGCATGATTTATTCCAGAGCTAGGTGCCAGTTTTCCTTGGGATGAAGGAACACTAGATTTGTTGATCACTGGATTCTTTGGGCTTCACTTGCAGGAAGGGTTGCTGGGAGTTCGTTTGTCACTATAGAGTCCCTGCCACTAAAGTCTTTATTCCAGAGCTGAGAAAGATTTGAGATATTGTTGGTGCCCACGGTGGGGATTTTATGTTAATCCCATGGTTATTTTTCTTTAGCTGGATTAGATACTGAGAATTCATACATTTTTATCTCAGCTTTTCCAATACCTCTCATCAGGGTTTGGAGGATTTCAGCTGAGATCAGGTTTAAAGAAACACAGAGAGAACTATCAATAAATAAGGCATTAGAAACTTAAACCTTTACTTAAGTTTTGGAACTTGAAGCCAGATTCATCTTTTAAACTGGTCTACAGCCATACCACCCTGAACGTGCCAAATCTCGTCTAAACCGACTCTGATAATTGTGGTTTTTTGCTGTATGTTTGTAGTATGTGGTGTGTGTGGTATGGGCACATATGTGTTCAGATGCATGCGCCCCATATATATGTTATGACTAGAGGAAGACATTGTATTTCTTTCTCGATTTTCCTCTTACCTGAGGTCTCTAACAGAGTGTCTTCCTGACTCTGCCATTCTCTGGAAACCCGAGCAGCACCCCTGTCTCTGTCTCCCTCAGCACTGGGGTTAGTTTGCACAGCAAGCTCTTATACACAGAGTCATCTCTCCAGCCCCATGATTCTGATATGTTTGTATTGGCTACTGTATTAAGAGGAATCTGAAGTCTAGCACCAGACAATACCACCATGGAGAAGTTCTGGGCATGTCATGGATATATCCCATTTCTGAAAACTAAGTAGCTAACTGCTTCATATTTATATGTAGAAAATTAACATTTTTTCTTTTCCTGATCAAGAGGAATGAATCAAAATAACCTATATTTAACTTAGACCCAATAAATGGACCAAGATGTTTTACACACTGTAAATGGTGCACGGTTTCCCTTTATTATAAGTTTAAACTATGTATTCACCACGCGGGAATCTCCTCTTTGAAAGCCTGCAGTATGCTAGCAGTCACATGATGTCCCTGCTCTGGGTTCTCAGTTTGTATTTTCCCCTCGCCAACTGCATTCTGATTTCCAGACAGAAATTCCAAGTCCCCTAAGGAAGGGCGGGGACACAGCTGAGATTTTCTTAACCATCAGAGAACACCAGCTACATTTCATAATTTTTGCTTCATGCATTTAAAAAATATTTTTGATATTTATTTGCAAGGAGAAAGACAGGAAAAGGAGAGAGAAAATGGGTGCACCAAGACCTCTAGCCGCTACAAATAAACTCCAAATGCATTCACCACTTTGTTCATCTGGTTTTACATGGGTTCTGGGTACTGGGGAATCAGACTTGGGTCCTTAGGCTTTGAAGGCTAGCACCTTAGCCTCTGAGGCATCTCGACAACCCCCTTCGTGCATTTTTATTGGGAATGGAAGAAATACATTTCTTCATGCTGAAATGGCATCTTGGCTCTCACGTGTGTGTACCCAAGGAGACCTCAATGACGTCTGATTTGGTCCATTCCTATTAGGGTCTATTGAAGCTCTGAAGATACGCAAATGTTGACTTATTGTTTATTATCCATGCCACTTGTGCTTTGTGACGGATGCAGAAATTAAGATTTTTAAATGGATACTCTTTGAGGAGTTGGCCCCCCAATAGAGAACCTGATAAGCTATTTATTTATTTATTTATTTATGTGCAAGCAGAGAAAGGTAAAGAGAAGAGAGACAGACTGAGAGAATGGGCGAACCAGGACCTCCAGCCCCTGCAAATGAACTCCAGATACATGTGCCACTTGGTGCATCTGGCTTTATGTGAGTACTGGGGAATCGAACCCGGGTCCTTAGGCTTTGCTGACATTCGTCTCAACCACTGAGCCATCTTTCCAGCTTGAGTTACGCCTTCTAAGACAGTAGATTAATTCTCTAAGATGGAAAAGGCATAAAGTAGGAATGAGCAGGGAAGCTCAAGTTACTATGAGATCTGTTGTGTTTTGTGCTATAGAACTGAAGAAGTCAGTTTCTTTTCAGAGAGTGGTAGAGGATTTTACCAATATCCGATTCGGCCTTCCTGCATGTGTCTTAGGTTATGTTTCTAGATTCTACCATATATTCATAGTATGCTTTAGTTGAGCATAAATCTGTAGTATAATGCGTGATATTTGAACCATCTGGTATCCTTAGGGACTTGGTAGAGAAATCGTTCAATTTTTCATTAAAACAAATTTCAATACAGAAGCACATATTTCTTACTAAAAATGATTAAAGGATGTCAACTATGGTAAGCAAATAAAAAGTAGCAAGAAGCAGTAAGAAAATGCTAAGGTCATATGAGGGGGAAAGTTTATAATGTCCTATTTAGAGTCCTGCCTTATGCATCCAAGCGTCTATGCAGCTCAACCCCCAAACTGCAGATATGGATGATGTGGTGCTGAGGGGGGAAAAAGACGGCATTAATTTTGGCATTTGAGTATTATTTTTGACAATAAAAGATGTATACAGATGTACGTGGATGAAGACTGGCTGAAAGATGATTGTTTTTTTTGTGGCGGTGCCAGGGATTGAACAGAGGGCCTCATGGTAAGTAAGCACTCTACCGCTGAGAAAGATCCTCAGCCTGGAAGGTAATTAGTTTTTTAATATTTCAGTTATTTACTTATGAAAGCAAGAGAGAGAAAACACATGCCAGGGTCTTTAGCCACTGCAAACAAACTTCGGATGCATGAGCCATCCACTTTGTGCATCTGGCTTTCTGTGGGTATCAGAGCATTAAACCCAGGTCCTTAGGCTTTGCAGGCTGTGCCTTAACTGCTGAGCAATCTCCTCAGCTCAGATGATTTTTTTAAACTAAAGTTATGCTTCTCATGCATGAAAGTACCAAACAAATAGATACACATAAAATAAATATTTTATTTCACTCATTAATTAATAGGGAATCATTAAGATATTAAAGTTAGGATAAAAGGGATGTCAAAAGCAGCCACATAAAGGCTGTTAGGAATGCTGAAACAAATACATTTCATACATACAAAATAGGGTTTTTCTACAGTAGAAAATTGAGAAACAAAATCACTTTACACAGTAAATAATTCCCTAAGTCTTAAGTTGCTCAAAAACAGTGAGCGCTGTGTGAGAACCCATGGATTCAGATAACTAGATGAGTCAGTAGACAACCACATGGGTTCACTGAAGGCACACAGTCACCTTTTGGGTTCTTTTTAAAGCCTTACACAATGTCCCCCTGGCATGTAATCTTTCATGGTGGTTTGCCCACACAGGGAGTGAAGTAAGGCAGAGAGGCCGTTTGGCATGTGAAAACTGATCACAGTCCAAGGTAAATTTCTTCCTTGGTTTTCTCATGATAATAGATATGAACTTGCAATTGACATGGTTCTTTCACCATCCCTTCCAGAAGTGCACAGGTAAGGACAGGGAAAGGTTTGGAAAAGCAAACATCTTTGAAATGAATATACAGGGCTGGAAAGATGGCTCAGCAGTTAAGCTTGTCTGCAAAGCCTCATGACCAGGGGTTCGATTCCCCAGTACCCACATAAATCCAGATGCACAATGTGGCACATGCGTCTGGAGCTCGTTTGCAGTGGCTGGAGGTCCTGACACATTCATTTTAGTCTCTCTCTCTCTCTCTCTCTCTCCAAATAAATAAAATATTTTTAAAAAATGAATTACACAAACTCTCCCTTACTTATCATAGTTGAATTTAGGATGTTTCAACTTCATAATAGTGCGAAATCAATACACTTTTAGTAGAAACCATACTGTGAAGTTTGAATTTTAACTGGCTAGCCATATGTTGTAAGGTATGCCCACTTTGCTGGGTGCAGGTGGAGAACCACAGCTCACCGTCGGTCACTGAATCATGAGGAAACATTATGGACCTACTGTGTACAGGGCCGCTAAGCTCTGATATCTGCTGGGCTAGGGATGAATGTTAGGGTTTCAGAGCTCTCTCCCCACCCGCCTCTTCCTCTCCCCTGCCACCTGACATGCTAACCCTGGCACTTTAGGACAGGAGTGTACACCTGGGCTAAGAGGAGGGAAGGTCACCTGTTCCCAACCCACACCTCTGCACACACCTAAGACCCCCTCCCTCACTGAGCAGTTTCTCTCCTCTCCATAAGCCTCGTCCTCGCTGCTGTTTTGTCCGATCTCCTACTTCGGGTACATGAATTTCTCCATCCATTTTCTCTCTTTCTCTCTCCCCTCCCTCTCTGGCTGTCTCTCTCCATCCCTCCCTCTCTCACTCTTTCTCTCTGCCCTCCTCCTCAGTGTCCCTTGTTACAATAAAGTCTTAGATCCAAGAGACACCTGTCTTTGCCCTCTGTTAGGAACCTCTACACTAGCAGCACTTGAGAGGCAGATGTAGGAGGATCTCCATGAGTTCACAGTCACCCTGAGACGACATGGTGGATTCTGGGTCAGCAAAGAAAAATAAATAAATAAAAAATCACTCAACCTAACAACATTAAATGTATATTCAACTTATGATAGTCTTAGGGGATGTCTCCTATTATTAGTCAAGGAATATTGTTCAGGGTTAGTAAGAAACTGCAAGATTATTCTGGGCTTCTCCCTGTGTTCCAGTGCTCATGGGTAATTAAGTAATCCAGACCCTATGGTCCTTTGCTTCTAGGAGTTTATGCAAAACTGGCGCTGTGCCCAGCCTCTCTCAGAGTATCCTGGGACACCAGGATGTTGCCACACAAACTACCCACATTAGTCTCCCACAGCCTCAAGGATGCTCCCTGAGGGTGTCCCAGCTGAGGGTGTCATCACCCTGGGCTCCAGAGCTGCCAACACCAAGTGGGAGGAGCCAATGTTCCCTGGAGGCTTTGGTGAACCAGGGTCCCAGGAAGCAATGCCCTCATCTCCTGCCATTTCTCACTCTGGCCCATGCTGCTTTCTGAACACACCAGGTTGTCTCCAACCTGTTCCTTCTGCCTGGAATGTTCTTGTTCCAGTTACCAGCATGCACTTCATGCTCACTTCTGTCATCCTCCTGATGACAACCCTCACTGCACCTTGACACACTTGCTTGGAGTAATTTTTCTCCTTAACACTATTACAGTCTAGCAGATTCTATGCCTATTTTGTGCCTGACTTCCTCTGTTATAATATGACTTGCACAAAGGTGGGATTTTGTTTGCTTGCTTAAGTATTTGCATGCCCTGCATAGTGTTAAGTGCTCATCAGGGGCAAGGTTAGAATACCATGTGCAGGCCCTTCTCTCCGCACTGTGTGCACATGTGGGCATGTGTGTGATTGGTGGAGTACTCTCCAAAAATTCAACTTCCACATTATTTTAAAAATATATTTATTTTTATTTAGTTATTTGTTGAGAGAGAGAGAGAAGAGAGTGAGTATGGGCATACTCCAGATGCATGCACTACTTTGTGCATCTGGCTTTACATGGGTACTAGGGAATCAAACCCAGGCTGTCAGGCTTTGCAAGCAAGTGGCTTGAACTGCAGAGTCATCTCTCCAACCCCATGTGGGATAAACAAGAGACCTATAACCACAGGCAATCCGTCAACCCAGGATAAGCCAGTGAGACAGACCAGTGATTTTCAACACAAGCTAAAGCAGAAGTACAGAGGCCCCTAAGACCTCAACAATATAGCAGCCTTAATACTCACCCACCATGACTCAGGGAACTGAGTGGAAGAGGGGGCAGAAAGATTGAGCCATAGTGGAGGAGAACTTCCAGACATTGCCCCCCTCAGTAACATCACACTAAGGGGGGCAAAACCAGGTTGACTCGTAGGCTATCCGTAACCCCCTACCCCATGGACTGATCCAGACTGCCCACGGAGAATGATACCTAGTGGATTGGGGACAGGGAAGAGGGAAATCAGGGAAATGGGGACATCAACACATTATCTGTTTATTCAATGTATCTAATTATGGATAATAAAGATATAATTTTAAAAAATCACACCATTGGGTAGAATTACTGTTTGGGCTTTTTTGTTTGTTTTTATTTTTCAAATGAGAAGGTCCAAAAGAACACCTGCTCTTCCCAGTGAAGATTCTAAATAACTGTTGGTAGCCTGAAGATTACATGCCAATTTAGGAAGCTGCTGAAAACCCCGGTATTAAAATTACTCCACTTAGGACTTCAAAGGCTTAGCTGCTCAAGATGAACTTTCAAAGTCAGTTTAAGGTCAATTTAGATCATTTAATTATGCTGAACCATTATGTTCCATCCAGGTGGACAGTCTTTCCATTTTCTTCTAGATATTTCTGAATTTCTCCTTGCTGGGAACACGATTTGTTCCCTATATCATCTCTAAAACTAAATGTGAGTAATTTTTGCTGATTAATTTTTCTTATGCTTTAAATAGATATAATGTCAGATAAGATTATAAAAATTGAACTTATAAAAATTTCACCCCTCCTGCCTTCTCATCCGCAGAAGCTCTTCATAATCTCTCCTTTTTCTTTCTCTTAATCAAATAAAGTCTCTCTAGGGGCTGAGGAGATGACTCAGTGGTTCATAAAAAATTCCACGTGTCTATTGGTATATTTTCTTCCCCATTTTTCTGCATATACTACACTTAATCTTCAGTTATGTTTACTAGATGCCAACTAATTATGGCATCTTGAAATAAAAGCATGAGAGAAATGTGAGGTTTTTCTTCTATTCTTCTAAATTCCTCTTCCAACTTAACTTCCTCCAGCAAACTGTGTAAATTGCGTGCATAGTCGGGTACACCATTGGGGTGCTTGCCTTTCAGTCAAGATGGGGTCGTCAAACTACTTCTGTATGAGCCAAATAGCAATTATTTCAGGCTTTTTGGAACATGCTCTCCTGGCAACTACTCAAACTTCTCAGAACAAACGTGGTCATAGGAAATATGTAATGAATGGGTGAGTTTGTGTTCCTATAAAACTTTATGTACAAAACGCGAGCTGTCCAGATATATTTTGTTGCAAAGAATGTTGGAATGTTTGATTTGCTTCAATGCCACAGTGGGCACGTGCTTCCATTTGGGTATCATATGTCCAAGCAACTGGACTGTGGCTGCTGAGGAGTAAAGCCCTGCACTAAACCTCTGCCCAAACAAGTTACAAAAATACCCCTACTAATGAAGACCAGCAAACTTGTATTCTACATGTGTTCTTGTAGGACATCTGTCATTTCATAGAGTTATTTAAGGCACAGAGAAGAAATGGCTCCAAAGGTAGTGATGGATCTGATGTGATAAAAATAAGTTGCTGAAGTGAAAATCCAGCTTTTAGATAGAAACAGTTTTAAATAAATAAATTCGTGCTGAGCCGGCTAAAATGGGAAAACAAAGGCTAGGAACCTTATGTATCCTAGTGGCAAGAATAGCTAATCATTTTCCCAAAGCCTTTCCTTTACCTCCTCTGGTCTGCTATCTTTCCAAACCAATAGACATCAACACACAATTCTTGGAACTCTTAGAAGGCTGTGGCATCCCGTGCCTGAGAGCTAGTGAACAGGCTGGCTTAGAAAGCGTTGCTTTAAGATTTGCTTTGGTGATACATGCCTCTAATCCCAGCACAGGGTACAGGCAAGAGGATTTCTATAAGTTTGATGTTGACTTGCCTACATAACACATACCAGGTGAGCCAGGAATGCAGAACAAGACACTTTCTCAAAACTAAGCAAACAAACAAACAAACAAGGACAGCTGAAATGGCTCAGCAGTTAAAGGCTTGCAAAGCCTGTCAACCCAGACTTCAATTCCCCAGCACCCACATAAAGCCAGATGCACAAAGTGGCGCATGTGTCTGGAGTTTCCCTGTAGTAACAAGAGGCTCTATCGTGCCCCCCCTCCCTCTCTCCTTGCACAGTCCTTGTCCACATTCTTTTAAAAATCTTTTTCTTCAGAGATGAGAAAGAGAGAGAGAGAATAGAGAAACACACCAGGGCCTCCAGGCACTGCAGATAAACTCCAGATGCATGTGTCATTGTGCATCTGGCTTTATGTGGGTACTGAGGAATCGAAGCCCTGTTGTTTGGCTTTGCACTTAAGTGCCTTAACCGTTGAGCCACCTCTCCAGTCCTTGTCCACATTCTTAATTCTTCTATGTCACACAACCACAAACTCAAGAACCACTGATTGAGATCACAGCCCTGATGGCTGAATAGTTCAGGACCTTCATCAACTGAGTTAAGCCCAGCAAGGGCTCTCCATCAAGGGCTCTCCATCACTCCATCGCAGGCTCTCCATCACTCCATCAAGGGCTCTCCATCACTCCATCATGGGCTCTCCATCACTCCATCACAGGCTCTCCATCACTCCATCATGGGCTCTCCATCACTCCATCATGGACTCTCCATCACTCCATCACAGGCTCTCCATCACTCCATTACAGGCTCT